>BSXT01000869.1:0-49766 GCA_030267785.1 Phytophthora fragariaefolia | reverse complement strand
GTACTTGCTAATATCAACATTAACACTTTTACGAGGTTTTATATTTCATTGCTCGACTGGCAGACAGGCGTTGCCTGCTGCCATTTCTACGAGTGGGGCGCGCGCTGCGCGCCTCCTTATTTAACAACAGCAGCAGCACGGCCGATTTCAAGGCTGCCTCCCATGCGATTCCATCCTTTGAAGCAGTAGTGTAGTATCCGACTAGGCGCAACACTCCCTGCGTACTCTTTCTCTTTTTTATACACAGTTGCTGCCTTTGAGTCATTGACCCAAATGCTCGTTGATTTGGGTAGGGGGGTGGGGTGGCGCCTAAGATAAGGGGTGGGTGGGTGGTGAATAACAAATCCCTAGTCACTCTCATTCAATATAGCGACTAGGGTTTTCGCCTCGACAACAGCTCAGCAAAAAATATAGGTACATGTACAGTAAAAGGTGTGTCAGCAGCTGAGCAACAGATTTTAATATTTTACCAAATGTGGTCATGTTATAAATGAAGCTTTGGCCTATTCGATTGAAGATGTCATGCAAACCCTTCGTTGCGATCCCTCCAAGTACTCTGGATATACCGGTAAAAGCCAGAGAATATGCCGCTTATCTTTTAAGATATTATTAAAATACTTCAAAACTGAAAATATACTGAGGGTCGTTCTTAACCACTGCCACGGCGTCCTCTTGCTGAGTTGCTCGTCGCGTTGGGTGCCACGGTCTGGCAGCATGCGCTGACAGAACATCGCTACCCTACCCCTCACCCAAACTTCCCCCCCCCCTCTCCACACGAGACCAGCTGACCTCTCTATAGGGCACCCGCACTCTCCGGCCCAAGCCCATACAAAAGCCAATACGATGCCGCGCTCCAAGCGCCAGCGCGAGCCCTCCGAGCACGCGCGCCTGGCGGATCCGTACCTGCTGCGCGCGCCGCCCTGCCGCCTAGCCGACCACCACCGGCAGCGCGGCAAGGCGGCCTCGGCGCTGCGCAACTGCGCGGACAACCCCAACTGCCTCTACGGACTGGGCGAGCGCCACAAGGGCGTGTGGCGCCGTGCGAGTCTGCTGCGGCGCGTGTTCGGGCCCGACCCGCGGGACCGACGGCGGTCTCGCGGGTCGGGGACGGGTTCGGGTTCTGGCCCACCCGCACCCGTGGGATTACGCAATCTCGGCGCCACCTGCTACCTGAACAGCATGCTGCAGTGCCTGTTCGTGAACCTGCCGTTCCGCCGCGCCGTGTACGAGTGGCAGCCCAAGGAGCCGACGGAGAACCGGGAGCAGGCGCGCCAGATGCGCGCGCTGCAGAAGCTCTTCGCGCAGATGCAGCTCGGCAACGAGAGCTACTACGACCCGTCCGAGTTTGCGTCCACGCTGGCGCTCAACAACGTCATGCAGCAGGATGCTCAGGTGAACAATTGTTCTGTTTTGTTGCTGCTTTTTTTTTCTTTTTGATACGTTTGATTGTTGCAGAGGTTTCAGGGATTTTACTTTTTTTGTTTTTTGTTTGTTTGTTTTTGTTTTGTTTTATACGTTGCAGGAGTTTAGCAAGTTGTTGCTGACACACTTGCGCACGATCTTTGGGCAGTCGAGGTTTCAGAGCCACTGGGACTTGGTGGACCGGATTTTCCAGGGACAGATGAGCTACGTGACCAAGTGTTTGCGCTGCAAGAACAAGTCGATGCGGGCATCCACGTACTACGAAATCTCGCTGAATATTAAGGGGCACAAGAGCGTGGAGGAGTGCATTGGCTCCTACCTGTCGGCCGAGGTGCTGGACGGAGAGAACAAGTACTTTTGTGAGCATTGCAATTCCAAGCAGTGCGCGGAGAGGTTTCTGGAGCTCAAACCGCGAGCGTTGCCGCCCACGCTGATGGTGCAGCTGATGCGGTTTGTGTACGACGCCAATGCTGGACGAAAAAAAAAGCTAATGGTGCGTCTGTGAGCAAGTGTTACGGGTGGTAGCTGTGCCACTGACGCGTTGGCTTTTAACATTGCACATATCTGCAGGACGTGATTGAGATCAATGAGACGCTAAATATGACCGAATTGTTGCGTCGTAGTGGCCATGCCGAAGCTTATGACGAAACTGGGGACGCTATTTATCGATTGCAAGGATACCTAAATCATCGTGGAAAAAGTGCACATGTAGGACACTACACAGCTTCCGTAGCATACGCTAACTCTAAACAACGCGATGATGAAGCAGAGGGCCGAGCAGGGAATTGGTTTGAATTCGACGATGCAGTTGTGAGTGATATGGCGAAGGCAGACGCGGCAAAAGAGCGCAGTCACGGTAAGAAAATCCGATCGCGCGATATCTACATGCTTCTTTACGTGCGTGACAATAGAGCAAGTGGAACCGATAATGATTGTGCCCGCAATGGACAAGCAAGCGAGGTACCATATCCATCAGAAACGTGCCAAGAACAAGTGGAGGCGCTGAATATCGCCTTTGACGCTGAAGTTGAAGAGTACACTAGCCGGGCGAGTGGCATGGAAACCCGCATTCAGAAACGTGTGGATGCATATAAGCGTTTCTTCGAGAAAAGTCAGCCATATCCCGATGCGTCCGCTACTGAATTCTACTGGGTTGATAGTGAGTGGCTGCGTCGCTGGGTGGCAGGCGAAGAGAACGACAACTCAGTCGGGACAGCTTTAGCTTCGTCACACGTGTCGGTATCCAAACCAGAATTAGAGCTGTCAAATGGGAAAACGCTCGAAAAAGCGAAGCTGGATCCGGTGCATCAATCCGGTGATCAAAACGAAAATGACGATGACAATTGTATAATAATTAATTCGCCAGAAGCGAATTCACTGATGAAACACAAAAAGTCTGTTGAAAGCGCAGATTCTACAACAGAAAGTGAATGCTCTGGTGACGGCGAGTCTAGTCGAATTCATGACGATGGCGATGTGGAAATTATCAGCGAAATGCCCCCATCTGCTTCCCCTATGCATACTTCCCCGGGTGTACAAGCTGATACAAAAGTGATTAGATCCTTGTGTGACGACGATATCCCCTTTGTGAAACCTGCCGACGTTTCGCCGTTTTGCTGTCCTCACTCAAGTGGCCTTCTTTTCAAAGTCAAAGGCGTTAATAAAGAGGGAAGCAAGCCCGTCCTTCGTTTTGCACCGGGAAATGCACCCAAATTAAAGCGAATTTCTGCAAAGCTGTATGCGTATTTGCTGGAAGATTGTGGTCTAGTAAAGGGCGACTCGACACCATCAGCAAGTGTAACGCCCATGAGAGTATTTGAGGCACCAACATACCGTTGCACTATCTGCGAAAAAGCATTTCGTAACAAGCTTTTAACTGACGTCGATCGCCTGAACGAAGTAAACGAGGAACTTCAGCTGTTAAAAGGGTCCCCTTCAAGTATTTCAGCTGCTATTACGGAAGGAGGCGCATACTTAATAAGCCGTGCTTGGGTTAAAAGCTACAAACTTCACCTGCAGAAACTGCACAAAGAGCTGTCCCACCCATCTTCGATGAGCAAGAAAAAGAGAAAGTCGCTTACTCCACAGGACGATAGTGACTATTTGGCGCCTTCGAAGGATGGGATGAATGGCAATGACACTACGAGTGGGGAAAGCAAAGAAGAGCGTGATGCGTGGCAAAAGCCAATCAACGAAGATATTACGTGTGTGCACGGAAATCTCACGCTAGAAAAGCGAACCTACCGCCCCGTATCCGCAGAGACGTGGTCGTACTTCAGTTCTAAGTTTCCATGTCACGCCGAATACACTGAGGCCGACGCCGACGTGTGCCCTCAATGTCAGGTCGATGATATGGTCAGCAAAGAATGCATTCAGGTGGAGCGTGACGTCCGCGACGAAGTTTTGTCCGTTGCTGCGTTAGACGCTTTATTTCGACGGAAACCTAAGGGAAAATCTATTCGACTTAACGATGTTTTTGAGCTACCTGCTGCTCACCGTGGTACTGGGCTAGAGAAGGCATCGTCCTGGACTAAACGTGATGCTGCACTAATTCCTCGGCGAATGTTTTTGGTGTCACGTCAGTGGTTGTCTCAATGGAGGGAGTACATCCGCAACGTGGAAGAAGCTTCGCCTCCATCTTTGTCGCTATCGTCCTTACTTTGCTCACACCAAAAATTGGTACTTCCCCCAGCGCTTTTGGCAGCACAACAAGGGCACTTTGTGGATGCGAGCTCTTTGGAGGTGGAATTTGTTTCGTTGGGCGAAATGCTAGCTCTTGTTGAGCGCTACGGTGACCCGGAGGTACCATTTTATTACGGTCTTCTCATCCAAAACGCCAGCGAGTCTGAAGAAAAAATGGAGGTGGTGTGGCGGCAGTGCTCCCTAGCGTCTCTGCAGTACGGCCATGAAAGTGCACTTAACAAAAATGGCTGCCCCAACGGCGTCGTGCCTTTAGTTTGTGAAGATGCAAACGATGAGGGTGTCACGTGTACTGAATGCCAAGCGAGTTCTGATCAAAGACATCGTGATGAGCTTGAGAACTTTTCGAATCGCGTGGTGAATGTCCAACAATTAAGTGACGATCAGGCTGTCCCAATCAGTGAAAACTTGACTTTCGACGCGAATGCCTATGGTCGACGACGCTCCCGACGCATTCGGCCTGGATCGGCGTCCACCTGGCCAGTCACAGCTAACGCTACCGACACAGTGTGTATGCTCAAGTCGAAAATATACGCAGAAATTGATGCACTGCCCATCCGTCAGCGGCTCTATTATAAGGGAAAGGTGCTTGATGATTACCGCACGCTAAAACAATGCGGGTAAGTTTTACACAATCTCATTCACGTCCTTCTGTAATTGACGCTTAATTGATTGCACACGTGTTTTGTAAAACCTTTAGGATCAAAGCCGGAGATGCTGTTTTCATGCGGCTTTCAGAAGACAATGCTGACGATTTGGTAGTTGACGAAACCCAGGAGCGTGAAATTGGCTTCGCAGATTCGGTATTTCTTTCGCACCCATCCGCATCAGCTGCTGGCCCTGACACCAGCGGTGACCAGGCTATGGCCATGGCACTCTCAAACAGCCACGAAACGCGAGTGTGGGTGTGTCCAGCTTGCACATTTGTCAACGATGACACTGATTCTGCCTGTGAAATGTGCTCGACAACAAAAACCTGCTCAAAATGACATTTAATATAAGACGCTAAATATTTGTCTGCTAAACGTAGCCGAGTTGGTCCAGGACGACTTTATCGGCATTTGGGTTGTGGAGGACTGAGTGCAGGCAATATTTGCACCATTTTGCACCATGTCCTACTGCCCCAACAGGTATCCGTCGGTGAGGCACAAAAAGGTGCTGGGAAAGCATTCCTACAGTATAGGAGCATAAATTCATGTAAACTATGTCACGATTGAGTCGTGCAATTTCCCACAAAAGACACATTGTGATAGTCCCGAGAACATTGGAAAGTGACAGTGAAAACAATCGAATTAGACGCGTAAATTTGTGATTAGCGCGACGAAGTCTCGACTCTCGTAGTTACATTTCCTATGCATGAATGCATACCTGATATCGCCGAACACCTTGCACACCACTGAATACTCAGTCCCATACAGCCTGAAGCAGCTGCCTGCCCAAGGTGTGTGCTTCGCCACTTATTTTAGGAGCATAATATCGATAGAGGGAAGGAAGCGAAATACCTTCGTTCGCTTTTCCTGTGCCCAGCTGGCTCACGATGCGTCACTACTATTAATAGTAAGTTATACAGCCTAATGGGGAAGAAGTTCGAAAAGCTGATTCACTTCGTATATTATTATCGTTTTGGTAGCTTCAGTTTAGTTGTAAGCCATGACAGTCCGCCCGCGCGTTCTTGCCGTGATCGGTGATCTCCAGCTCGGCGAGATTCGCATTGATGCGGTCGAACCGAGCGGAAGAGGTCAGAACCGGAGTGCGGACAACCCACCAGTCCACGATCTCAGTGAATGGTGGCGTCGTCAGACTGCCAGCATAGTTGAAGACGTGGCCCTTATCAACGTAGGCTCCGAAACACTTACAAAGTCAATGGGATCGAGTTGTTGAGGTGGACCTTGCTCATGGCCCGCACGATGATGTCAATGGACGGGTCCGTGCCGGGGGCGTCCGTCTTCTGGAGTAAGAGTCCGACCACGAGCGCTGCCGGTCCGTCCTCCTTCTTGTGCACAAAGTGAACCTGACCATCAAACGCCTGGCCGTCGATGGTGTGCTCGGACGGCGTGTACACGTGGAACTGGGCGTAGTTGTAGGTCGTGCCTTTGTCCGTGACGGTGCAGTTGCCTACGGTTGAGTCTATCAGCATTGATGCAATGGTACAGTGAAAATCTACCCCAACCACGCACCTCCGTTCACTGCGGCCTTGTAGGACACCTTCGTCTCCGTCAAATTGTAGTGTGGGCAAGACCTCGCGAAAGAAACCGGAGGCGGCCCGTACACACTGGAGAGCGTGGACTTAGTAATTTCGATCGGAGACTGCTTGGAGCCCTGGGTTCATTGGGACGGACTCAACGCGTCCGAGTCGCTTTGGTAGGAGAAGGCGGGGTCCTCGACCAGCACGAACTGGATGGTGGCGACTCCCAGCAACAACAGAGCTGCAGACGGCGAAAACTTCATCGTCGATGTGAAGGACCAGGAGGAAGCAGTCGGAAGGTGAACGACACGAGGCGTGGACGGCAAAAGCAAAAATGTGAGCAGGGGAGACTTAGCGCAAGGCGACAGTGCTGTTAGTTCATGGGAAGTTCCATGTGATAGCGTGAAACGGATCGAGCTTTGATTCAGCAAAACTTTGGCACCCAGGACAGGCAGCAGGTTCATGCAGGACACGCATCAGGCTCACGTAGGACTCAACTATGGCTAGCCGAACCCTGTCAATGCGACCTCATTAGGACAGGCCCACGTACGATGAAGCGTTACTCGAGCCCGCCGATGCAGACCATCTTGGTCTCCTGGTACTCTCGCAGGCCCTCGGGCGAGTCCAGACTCCTTGACGCCGCCGTACGGAGCCCCGACGTGCGTCACCACCTCGCTGTTCGCGCCCACCATGCCGCACTCGAGCTCACTGGCAACGCAGAAGACTCGAGCCAGTGTAGAAGTAGCCGGCGAGTCCGACGGCCGTGTCGTTGGCCTTGTGCACCGCCTCCTCCTCGCTGACGAAGGCGATGAAGGCTGCGTTGCCGCCCAGCACGAGCGAAAGACGCTTGAGAGTAGTCGACGACTGCTGCATGAGCCACTTGCCGACGTGGGTCGACCCCGCGAACGAGAGCTTTCGTACCTCCGTGCTCGAAGTCAGCACTCGCCCAACCTTCTGCGATCGCTCGCGAGGAGCGGTGACCAGTGGTCACTGACCACGTTGAGAACTCCAGTCGGGAATCCCACCTCCTCCGCCAATGCAGCCAAGGCGAGCATCGACAGCGGCGTCTCGCCCGCGGGTTTGACCACGACGGCGCAGCAGGCAGCGAGCGCGGGACCCAGACTCAGACCCAAAATCGCATACGCGAACCTGGCGTAAGAGAATCACGAGATAGGCACCCGAGCATTGCCGGGCTGATGTGTACAGTACAAAAACAATGACAATAACGTCTTCTTTACGTTGCCGTTGGAAATAATTCAGCAATGATGGTAAGTGCACGCCTTGAACAAACCAAACCAACCAAAGTGCAAACTATTGGTTTGAAGTTATATTTAACGACCTTTGAACCAATTCTAGTCGTTATCTTGGTTTAAACGTTACCAGACCAACGCTCCTGAACCTTTCCTGAGGTTTGGAGTTTCGTAGTTTGGAGTTAAGCTTCAGCTGCAACCGATGGTTTGCCCTTTCCGCTCTCTGGTTGGTCAATATGGTTGTCTGTGCTCCGAGCGGGCTCTCTCCAAAGCCCGCACCCAAGTAAGCGGCGAATCTTTAGAGCCTTTCCTCTCACGTGCCCTTGGTGTCGCAAGAGCCTTTCCAGAACGACGCCATTTGCATTGGATACTTCGCATTCAAAGTAGTGTCTAACCCAGAAAGGGGGAGAAGGTTGATTCAACCCGTATCGATGCAGCGCGACGTCAAGCCACATTTTCCAATTCTCCTGCTCTCAACAAAATACCTTTTTTTAATAGCTTCGTCAAGCTAAACCTATCTGCTGTCCAAACGCTACCCCCCACCCGTAAATCGAATAAGCACACGTCTTCGCTTTCAAGCGGGTCGCTCAAGAGTGGGTGGTATTTAAGAACCATCTACCGGAGCGCTTCAGTCACTGAATTTCGACATCTCAGCACCAAGCTTGCAATTCGCAACGCTTCCACCAATACAAAGCGGAAAGACCCACGTATTGTTGAGCACCGAAATTCTGGAATTTGATTTGTTTAGGCAAGGGCTTTGCTGATATCGCATCGTTTGTAGCCTTCCCCTAGGATTTCAAGTATTCAACTGTTTTTCAACGAATACTAAAACAGCAGCAACGGTGTGTCTGCAAAAGAAGCGTCGGTTTAGTCTCAGCGACCTCGGATTGAGGGGAACTTCTCCCTCCATTCAAGCATTTCATCATCAGACAAGCTCAACATCGGATTCATTACTAAATCAGGGTACCCCCACTTTACAACCAACACCTTCTTTAAATTTGCCAACTGCTGTCCAATCTGCAATTCTGCTCAGTGTTGAACAAGCAACTACAGGTGAAACACGATATCCGGTTGTATTCGAATACAGATAATCTGTCGGAATGCAGGCGGTACCTGATTTTGTTACTCAAGCTATCCGCGACTTCCAACCTCCGGCTGGGTTCACTATTGTTCCGAAGTTGCGCGGGGAGCCGTCATTGATACTGGATTGGGGTGTACGTGTGAAGTGCATGACAGATGACAAACCGTATGTTGGTTGGATATGCCTCGGTAGTCGGACGTGCCAACGAAATGCTAAGATAATTCAATTGTTTGGAAATACGTCAAAGGCGACAAAGCACTTGGCTGATGTGCACGTTCGATCGTCGGCGAAATCGGATGCCGAAGCTACACGTAAGTGTACACGACAGCAAGAATTGGATCGCGTTCTGGACTCTATTGCAACAACGAATGATAGTCGTCGAAAGACACCCCTCATCGAGACATTGCGAATTATCCGAAACAACCTGCCATTCCGTTTAGGAGAATATAATGAGACCGAACTTCTTGCTGATCTTACTGTGAAGCCAGAATTTCGGGCCACTATCGACTCACAGATCGTCGGCCGGGCCATTGTTGAGCTGTATGCTTCTTCAAAAATGCGAGCTATCAAGCTTTTAGTGTCAAATCGTATCACTGGTGTGGGATCGCTCGCGATGGTTGTTGACTTCTTGTCGTGTAAGACGCAACCGAGCGTGAGTATTTGGTACTTCGAGTTTTCTTCGTCGATAACGAATCCAAACTACATTTGATATTGCTGGGTACAAGACATTTCGAGCCTCTCTACGGTGAGCGAAGCCAAGGGTATCGTACCCCGTTCAAACGTTGGATTGTTGAGCTGCTTAACGACTTTGGGTTGACCCTGAATGATTTTTATGGCTCGACAACTGATGCTGGCCCGGACGTTCGCTGGATGATGTGCTCAGGTCTGTCGTTGCGACGGCACCTCATCTTTCCAATGCAGCGACAAAAATGGCATTTGGAATTGTTGCACGGAGTTCGGACTCCAAAAATCCTGCCATGACGCAGATGATCTCTCGAATAGTAGCTACGATCTATGCTACCCGCTCAAACGACACCATGGATTTGCTGTTTGCCGAGTTGTGGGAGTGTTTCGAGCCTGGAGGCACTTCCCAACTTTTAGCCTTTAAAGACAATAGATTTTTGGGTTTGACACGAGTCATTCGACGCATCCTTCAAAAGTGGGGGCCATTGGAGGAGTGGTTTGAAGAACGTCGAAAGAAGGCAATACGGGCCCACAAGCCACCTCCTCGAGGATTTCCGTTGCTGGAAGACAAACATTCGCTAGTACAGCTGCTATCACTGCTTGAACCGATTAGTACCCTTTGTGTTCGCGCTCAAAGCGGCCAACCCAATCAAGTCGAAGTTCTCCTGACGTTGTATCGCCTCCGAGTGTCCATTTTAGACGAGACGGCCGATTTTAAGGATCGTATGCGAGATCCCGCTGAGCCGGCGTATTACTTTCGGGTATCGGAACTGACACCAATCATGCGTAAAACACGTAAACTTCGCGCTCAAGCATTTCACAAGAATTTTTTCAACAGATACACGGATCGTTCAACGATGCGTGAGCGCTCGTACATTCCAGAGGCTCAAAATGCTGCTGCACCCTACGTTTAAGAATTTGGACAAGGGTGGTACAAATGTGTTGTTTGCAGCTTGTAATTGACCCAGAAAATATTCACGTCCGGATGGACGAACACACTATTTCAGCGGAACCATGATAAGGTAAAATCATATGTGAAATCAACTATAACTTCCCTCATGGTAACTTTAGCAGAAAGCGAATCTTCTGCTCAAGATCAGCGTGACAGGCAAACGAGCAGCACCAATCGCATGACGGTTCCAGCTTCATGGAGTTGTTAGCGCCACCACCAACGATGGCTGGTTTCTCAGAAGACCTGTGTGACCTCTTTGGTCCATCAGTGTTTCTGGGGAACATACTAGAGGCCACGAGGCTCGAGTTGAGGATGAATTGGAGCGCTGGCTTTCGGAGAGCATTTTTCTGCAGCAGAAAGCGGGAGTACCTGAGAATATTCTTGCGTTCTGGCACCGAATGGAGCAAGAAAATCGATATCATTTTCTTCCGCGCGTAGCAAGAATCCCGTTCGCTATACTAGCTTCTTCAGCTTCCATAGAACGTGATTTCGGTGTAGCCGGGATGATAGTCACAAATCAGCGGTGTTCCATGGCCAAATACATCATCGAGATGTGCACGTTCTTAAACAGAAACCGCGCTTTCACGGATATCACGAGCTGCCCTTCTCTTTCGGACGAGGAGCACACCAATGCCGTTCCAGCCAGTATGTTGGTTGCCCTCGAGCCGCCTCTTACAGAGATCCTCGATGATACTGAATGGGAATGAACAACACTGAGTACAATGCTAGGCATCGGTGTGGAAGAATGATCGTGGGCACAACTAGCTCTTTATGCAGAAAAGATTTATATTGAAATATGTATTTTACGTGAACCTGCTCGTCTTCTTGCCTTATTATTTCCAGCATTGAGCTGAAGGTAGCGTTGACAGTCATATGAGGACACAAAGTGCTGATGAAGCACTACATTTGTGTTCTTGTTTAATGCGTTAAAAAGCATTTACTGTAAGGTATCAGAAGGCACTGTCACGCTTTGTTCATGTCGGACGTGCTTATTCACGCTCACGCGGACGCTTGCACAGTGATGCAGCACGCCGTGATGCTCGCTGAATTGTTGCTCGTGATGCAGCGGCTCGTGCAGCATCAAGAACACCAGTCTTGACACTAGCATTAACCGACACAGCCTTGTCATCACGGTTTTCGGAAAACAGAGCCTGATCCATATTTTTACGCGAAGCTGCTGTCACTAGTGGCCCACCCTTGATAGCTTTCTTGCCAGCTACAGAGTTGTTTCGGTTGCGGGTCTTATCGCGAGTTACAGTTGTACTCGGATAATCTTGTCGATAAATATCAGCTTCAGGTAGTGAGGTGTGATATTGTTTTATTTCCATTTCCAACTCATGTACTCTATCTTCCAATGTTCTCGTTTGGCGTTTCAGCGTGTTGTAATTGTCGTTGATTTTATTGTTCAGTTCGGTACAATCATTCAAGACCTCCTGACGAGCATCTAACAACATTCGCTGCATCCGAGTTTCAGTTCCAGATATTCTCGAAGAGAGTGAGGTCAACAATTTGTCCTCTGATTGATTCACTTGAGTATACACATCTTTTTGCACTCGGAGGAGCCCGTTGTCAACAAAATTGCGAAGTTCTGATTCTGAACTCTTGACGGCCTTGTTTAATTTTTCCTGCAACAGGTTGTCGACGGATCTGTTTTGCAAATTCAACAGATTTGGCAACCTTTCATCTACTTCACCGCGAATGTGTCCCATTTGCTTGTTTACAAACCGTTTTAGGTCCCCACGTGTTTTATGATTTTCCGTGTCACTAACCAACTTCAATTTAGCCTCTAATCTGACATTATTCTTTAGCTCACGCGCGATAGCGCTCCGTTCAATGCGATCTTGGGCTGCATCAAGTGCCTGTTGCATTCGCTGCTCTACCGCAAGACTTGTTTGATTTGTATATTCAAAGGCGGCCATCTCTGTCTGCTCCAGTCCAGCAGCAATTGCCTTTTCCATTGTTTTTGCACGGTCAGCCATAGCTGAGTCCGCCGATTGAATCACGTTTTGCTGTACTGTGTCCAGGGCCCGATCAATTTGTGTTTGTAGTTCCAGTGTTTGTTGAGCAGCTTGAGCTGCTGTACTTGACACGATGTGGTCGTGAGCTGCCCTCAACGCCGCTTGCAGACGATCACCAACACGTTGCTCCGTCTCCACGTCAGCTTGATTCGTGTACTCTACAACCTGCATCATGTGATCGTCGTTGCGAGCCTCGGATTGAAGAAGGGCATGCTCCAAACTAGACTCTATTATCCCAATACCGTTGATAATACCTTCTTCGAGGACAAGCTGGCATCTCCGGTGCACCATACCTCCCGAAGAATTAGTATCTGTGGCTGGCATCGGTAGCAAGGTTTGCTTATTTGCTTGCACTTCCTGGATGGGAGGATTTGCATTTTCGAAGGCGGTGAGCATCTTAACTTTGATAGCGGCTTTAGCCTTCAGCGATGCTTGGGCTTTCTGTTCTGTAGCGCGGCACTTCCCGATAAGAGCCGCATCGTGAGCAGTTTCAAATAGAGGATAATAACCAACCACAGCCTCCGTGGTTTGTCTTGGTTTGGTGCGTTTCTCTTGGTTCGAACCACTTCGAACCAAACCACGAAACCGTTTCGAACCTGGTTCGTTAGTAATTTTGGTTCGGTTTGTTTACCGAACCAAAACACGTGGTTTGGTTTGTTCTGGGCGTGGGTAAGTGACCTGATTGTCCAGTGCTTCGAGTATTGTACTGGCCAAAATAGTTGATACCAGGAATTGTAACCGAGCCACATTCGGTGCTATTGCTCGGCTAATATCAGTCGGATGGAAGTGAAACTACCCACAAACTACTGAAAGGAGTCATGTCTTTAGATAGTAGGGGGATCCATTATTAAACAAGCTCAGGGAGGATGGCAAGAGGCAAAAAGTTGAGTGCTGCTCAGCGAGATATGATTGTGAACGCATACAACTACTTATTAAAACAACGCAAAGAAGACCCCGAGACAGTCAGGCATACGCGCAGGCTGGTGCATGAGTATATTGGGATTCCAGAAGCCACGGTTGCTCGCGTCTGGAATTCGCACTTGTGTTGGCTATTAACGTTATATATCACTAACCTGTTTAAATTAATTTAAAAAGGTGGAGAAGCCGAGAGTGATGACAGTGGTAGTCAAGCAGAAAGCTTTTAAAATATAATCTATCTTCTAACCTTCATCTAACAGAATCTGAGGTGTGTCTGTCTGTCAGTCCGTCCGGTTCCTTTCCTGCGGCATCGGCCTGCACTGTCGCATATCCTGGGGGGGGCCGGCCGGTGCGCGTTTCTCACCTGCCGGGGTGCATCCCACCATCATTTGAACTGGCTTCTATTAAAAAAACTGCAAAAATAGCCGTGCGTTAGATTTATTCGTTCTCTGATTGGCCAATTCGCTGCCGAGCGTTAGCGAGGGCGGCACCCGCCAGATACTTGCGGGTTCGAAGGGCCCGCCTTGCCACCACTGCCAACCGACCACGGCGAGTAGTGCAGCGAGCCCCGCGAGCGGAACGGGGGTGCTGCAACCATAATAATGATTTTTATTAATTTAACACTAACTGGCGAACTAATAAACAAGGCACTGCAGTGGCGCACATACTTAAAGCACTAACATGCATAGGTTTCGAGAACCGGGTAGTGGTTGCCACTTTATTATATTTCTATTTTGTAAACGTAGTGTAAGTATACAGCGCACAGACGAATAAACAGGGCCACGATTGCCATAGCCATACTTAAAGCACTAACGTTCAAACAATAGCACTAACGTTTAGCGGGCTGGGCAGTGGTTAAGCGCACGACGACAACATAGACGGTAGATACTATAACATGAAAGACGCGATGCACGGTGGACACGATAGCCACGGCTTACACAATAATAGACACGACATACACACCAGACACGACAAACACGATATAGACGGAGGACGATAGGCACGACATGTATGGTAGACACGATAGACACTATAGACACGGTAGACACATAGCCATGGTAGCCACATAACCACGGTAGCCACGACAGATACATTCGAGTTGACAGACACGAAGGGCAGGGTAGACACGATAACCACTATCCACTCGATAGTCATGTTGAACACAATCACCATGAAGACACGATAGACACAATAACCTCATGGGACGATAGACGGCGGACACGATAGATATATACAGTAGACACGATAGAAACGAAATACACGATACACAGCGGACACGATACACCGCGGACACGATAGACACGACAACCCATCGACTCGATTGACACGGTAAACACGATAGACACGACATACACGATCGACATGGCAGTCACGATATACACTGTGGATACGATAGACGGTAGTCACAATACAAACGATAGACGCGATTAACACGATAGGCACGGTAGACGCGATAAACACGATAGGCACGGTAGACGGGTAAGTGACAATAAATGTGATAGACACGGTGTATGCGCGTACGTAAAATATAAATACTACTAAACCCCAAAACAGCCCACCGGAGCGAAGCGGAGGTGGGATACACAGTAGAGGAGCGAGCTGGCACAGGGAGCGGAACGGGTTGGGACCCAACCTACAGCCACCGCCGCGAAGCGGCGGCGCCCGGCTAGGGTAGATAAATTAGCTGGGATTTGCTGTGTTACAATCATCCTTTTGGAGCCTGTATGCCCGGTTGTACCATTTATTCTCAAAAACATGTGTGCCGTCATATGTATTGTGGATTCAGCCAATGACACTACTGGGTTGTGACTGATGATCTGTTAACCCTACCAGAGCCCTTTCCCCAAACTTTTGTATTGTTGAGAGCACTTTTTAAACCGTTTGTAGCTCAAAAACGACGTCAAATCTGACCGCAAAATCGGATTCTACGCGCAAACATTACCCTTATATCTAACTGTCGTACATGAATATGGAAAGTCACCATGTTCCTTGTGCAAAATTGGGGTACCGTCGAATGACAAAATAGTTGCATACCGAGGACAAAACTCCCCATCTGACCCCTCGTAATACTGGATCTGCGGCTAGCACTGCAGGGACTGGTCCTCGGACGTGTCCCGCTGCGGGGGGCTAGCTGTAGTCTAGCTCTTCTGCTGTCTCTGTACTCCGCACGCTTTCTCTGCTTCTCGGCCTCGATTTCAGCACCAATCTGCTTCAGCCGCTCTTCATAACGGAGATAGTTTTCTCCATCTTCACGGCGAAGAGGACGGCAACGAACACTGTAGTTCGTCATAGCCACTCACGCTCTGAAGAACGTGTCATAAGACTTGTCATCCCACCCCATTTGTGGGAGCACACGCCCCACAATGTTTTGAGCCTGCCAAAATAGTTTTCAACTATCACTCTGTCGTGTGAGATGATATCGTTCTCATGTGTTTCAGCCATAGTGAGTGGAGGAGCACCCCTCGCCTTCTTCTTCGGCTGAATCGCGCGAAACTCACGAACCAAACCTTGGTAGCCTTTATCCACCAGCACTACCCAGTCGTTCGCGTATTGGTCTAGCAACGACCCGTCGTCAGTTAATTCGAACTCGTTTGGCAATTTCTCCAAGGCTGATCTGTGGTAAGCCGAGTTGTTGCGAAACATGGTCAAGTCGGCTTCGGCACCAGGCGCGAATTTTGTGCAATTAATTGCAGCTCCTGTTGGAAGTACTGAAACCTCCACCTTGTACCCGTAGAGGAAGTGTTTTCCACTAAAATACTTCTTAGCATGGTGGTAACCTCCAGTGGGTCGGTTCGCCTGCTGGAATGTTACATAAGTTGCATAACGAGCGGTTGGGAAGTTCTCGAAAGCATGACCAGAGAGAGTCAACTGATTCATCGTCCAACGCTTTCCGACATCAACGACGAAAATGTCGTACAAGGACGGCTCCAGAATGTCGAGGAACTTCTTGATCATCTTCTGGAATGGAGAGGCGTCGATGTTGAACATCGATGATACAACGTCCCAGCTCCCACATGGCTTGAGAGTGCCGAGGGTCATGAAAAGAACGTCTTTGGGGGAGTACGCGCTCTTCTTTCCTCTACCCACATTCCAGTTGGAGATAATGTGGTCTTCGACAGTGTCCCAGATTCTTTCGAATTCGACGGGCGCAAAGTTGCACATTCGTAGTACACGATCAGGACCTTGCACTCGTAGGCACCGATCGTATATAGGAGACGGCGTAGCCAAATCATCATCGGAGTCGTCACGGTTGGTCGGCAGGGCAATCCGAGCTAAATTGCGCTGCCGCTTCTCTTCTTCAACAAAAAGTCGGTCCCAACGTCCACGGACTTCATCATCTTGTTCTTCTTGAGTTCGTCGGACGCGGTTTCGGGAGGATGCCATGTCAATTGAGACTTTGCTTAGGCAAATTGAAAATGGGGCATCTAATTAGGACTTTGCTTGAAACGTGGTATAGTACGTCCCGAGGCGGAAAGTAGTCTATACCAGACGCATGGGATAAGGTTTTGTCAGTTGTTCACTATAGTACTCTTTACCAAGTATCTAGACACGTACACGTCTATATCCTTTTGCACATGGGTCTCCATGTGTTGCACCGGGGGTTCATACCGGTTACTTAGTATCAGTGCCTTAGGTCTATTTGGGGTCATATACGGTACCGATCTGGTTTAGGAACCGATTTTTCACTTAGGATTTGTATGCATCGGAAGTGAGCGGTTGCGAGGTCGCGCAGCCGCAGCAAACCCGCGCGGGGTGTCCGCGAAGCAGGGCCGCGCGGTATTTGCGGAGGCGGGCCCAGCGCTGAGCATTCCGGCGAACGGACCCATTGCCTTCACTGGAATTAGTTTTTCTACGGCGGGGGTCTGCGGGTGCAACCCCATTGATGTCCTGTTCCTAAACCAGATCTGTACCGTATATGACCCCAAAGGGAGGTTACCGTTGCATCGATGAGACAAACCATCGAAGATGCTCGATATTGCGTGACCCCTGCCTGTTAGTTCAAGCATCCGCAAGTAATACAAACATTTGAACCAGTGAATAAAATGATCACCTCAGGGTGGGTGGTCTATTGGAGCTGCGAAGGTTTTGGGGCTCTGGAGCGAATTTGACCTGCAGGTCGTCCTAGGACGACCTGCGAAAGAGTGGTACGAACCTCCGTCCTGCAAGGAGCACATCACCCTGAAGGCAGGATAAAATGATAAGAACACACAAACAGATTAGACCAGCACATCAAATCGCGTCCTGGCACACGAAGGGGTTTCATTGACAGACCATTGTGCACGTGATTGTGGGCGATAGATAGAACACATGTACAAGCCACCTAAGACCATCGATTTGCATAATCAATATTTAGTAATATTTCTAATTTTTGAAGGGTCGCATACGTCAATTAACAGTAACACATGCTGTAACAAACTCTGTACAAATACCGTTTGATAGCCATGAATCAAGCTACCAAGAAAAAGAAAACGACTGGCGGGTAACCGGCTTAAAATCACTGGTTAGCAGGCAGCAAAGCAGTCCGAGGCTTCACTTCGCCTCATTTTCCAATTTGCAGTCAACTGCCAAGGGGCGGCAGGGCCGAAGAACTGTGTCCGTTGCGCACCCACCCCTGTAGTGCGTTGGTAGAGTGAGGTTTGCGCGTGGTGTGGTATTAGTGGGCACCTGGTATATGTGGTCTCCGTGGTTTCTCAACCGCTAAGAGTCTGCAGCCTAATCCTTTCTAGCTACACGGAGCATTCCTACGTCTACTTGTTGTCTTGCAATTGGTAAATCAGTAGCTAGTATTAAATCTTATTATATTCTCTCAAATATCTGCTTTGTTTAAAAATTTAAACGCATAAATGAGGCTTAGGTCACCTAGCCACCAAAGAGTTTCGACCTTGCCTAGTCACGAGACAGAGCATGTCCGATAAGTCGGGGCCTTCCTGGTTCTCGACCTTCTGAGTCTTGAGAAATCGCTTTACGTTTTCTGGACGGCCGTCTATTCACCAAAGTAACTTGACCGCGTTCTTCAATGTGATTCCGGAGCTGCAAAGCATACAGTAAATGAATGCATGCCCCAAATTTAAAGAAATAGTTGCATGGACGTATTCTTTTGCCAATATCTACTGCCCATCCAGTAGAAGGCTGATTTTCAAGTTCCATACGTGCATAATGTACCCCCATTTGCGTAGATACAGCCACAATTTCGGCGCCAAGACGTAAGTTTGGGAGCTTAATTCGCTCTGCCAGTCGAAAGAAATCACGTGAAGAGTGCTTGGATTGGGTGCCGATAGCAAAAAATCGTTTGACCAAGGATCAGGGGTATGTTCATAAAGTAAATTGTGAGAGCGAAACGATGTAACCCTGCTCCGCAACGTCGAATTTGGCCCTGGCCTTGATTTAAACTCCTTTGGAGATATGGATTGATGCCTGCAGCATGCCACCAGCTGGTGCATAAGGCTACCCATTTTAAGCCTAGCCCGCAATGTATAGTCTCTCTTGAGAATCCGGTTGAATTGCTCGACGGGTTTGTTAGTGGACGCATATCCCGTCGGTGTTAGGTAGCATTGCTAGGACTGGAACCTCCCAGTAAGCCAAATACGCTGAAAATAGTCCAAAAAGTGAGTTAATTCTGGCCGTCTGGACTAAGAATCTGTAACTTGGGCGAACTTAAACTTATAACTTGTTTGGTCACGACTAAAATGTAGATCATATTTGTCGCGAATAATCCCCCCCCCCAACCTGAGTTTATTCCCTTCGTTTTTCTTGAATTTTGGTCATAACATGGTAAAAACACATCAAGTATTTATAGCTGGAGTCAACTGCAAACACATTTTCAAACGCCATATACTGCGCATCTTCTGCATCGCCCATAACCCACTTCAATTTGAGTTGGAGGCCAGTTACATCAGTGTAGGCTCGTCGCAGTGAAGCCAAAGCGTGGGTGTAACCTTGCTCCCGTCTCTGAGACGTAATAAACAACGCGACAATATGGAACGTCCGCGATTTATCTGATATTCCACAAACCAACACTGGATAGTCAACTTGGTTTAGCTTGAACGTGGCATCCATGTGAAATACGAACGTGGAAGGGTCGTGGTTGAAGTTTCGGAGCAACACAAGAAATGGGTCGTCATCAGAACCCCTTCCCACTTTTAGATCGCCATTGTTATCATACTACCATGTAAACGAGAAAGTTTCGTGATCCGGGATAAAGCTTGAGTACTTCAATCCTTTCACTTGCTCCGCGATCTTGTTGTAGGTATCATGCCGATGTAGCTTCGTTTTAGTGTAATAGTGGACGTAGGCCTGGACCTGCGATAGACTTGGCAAGCTGTTTTCATCCAGGTCGAAGCGAGCAATCATTGCGTGACAGATACGGGCAGGCTTCATTCCATCCTCTGCACGACACTTCGCAAAATCATTGAGAATGTTGGTCATGACGCCTTGTTTAGGTGGGTTGATACGGGTCACATGGGCTCCCCTTTCCGCAATAGATACAAGGGGAAGGTAGTGACACCGCAACACCTTCCCCTTCCACTCACATTGCGCGTACGGCATCACGCTCTTGCACGCGGAGCAAATGCACGCGAGCAGTTGGTATTGCATCGTATGTGGCACTGAGCTTGTGCACAAAGTGCAGGAAATACGATGACTCTTGGCGATCTTGAAACGCCTTCAAGGAGGCAAGAACCATCTCAGCATCGTCTTTGGGCATGCTCCCGGTAAGTTGGGTCCACTGATATTTCATCGGCATGGTGGGAGCTGAATAGATTGGGTGGAGGTCTGTCAACTTGGGCGCTTGTCGGTCAAACAGGAGTGGTGGTGGTCCGCTTCCCCGTCGAGGGGGGGTACAACAGACCAAAATGTGATTGGGCGATAATAAACGATTTTACGGTATCCAATTGGGTAATATCCCGCTGTGGGTGGTGGGATCTCACATTGGGTTTCTCTTGCACACTTTGGTGTTCCCGTCCTACTATTGGTGTATTTTTCTGATCCTAGATGTGCTGGTCCGCCCGTTAGTGTGCCTGTCTTGTTTTGGTTTGCTGCCCTACACTCTATTGTGTGTTTTTATGGTCCTGTCCTGCAGGCAGGCCGAGGAGGGATGACTCGTCAGGGGAGGGGGCGGAGAAGGGGGGGGCGGTTTCTGTCAGATCAAGGTAAGCCCTGATGGAGCAAGTGATCGTGGATCTGGTAAACATCTTTCCTGCGGATGGAGAAGGCTACAAGCTAGCGGCTCTTCTTGATCCGCACCACTCAAAGGCGTTGCGAGCTGCTTGCGTGAAGCTGAAGCTGAACCCGCAGAGCCGCACGACTCGCAAGAACCACAAGGCAGGCTACATCAGTCTTCTGTGCAAGTATCACTCGGACAAGGCAGATGGAGAGACCATTGCGCTGACTGGGCCAACAAAGGAAGCGGCGGGGTTGGATTGCGAAGAAGGCCCAAATGCCTACCCTTCCAGGATCCGGGGTAGGAGGCCCAAATGTCTATCCTTCTAGGATCCGTTGACGACGATGCGTCGTCGTCAAATGAATCTACCAGCAGCAGCAAACGCCGTCGTCTGACTCCTGCCGAACGCATCGCTGAATTATTGGAAGAAGAACGCAAAGAAAGAATGCAGGAGAAACGCTACAATTACGACTCGATAACAAGTGCATCTACTGCTACGCAAAATGCTGTTACGGCGCTCAAACTGCTTAAGGAGATCAGTGTCAGTGATGAAATAGTGCGCGAAGCCGAAAAAAGTGAATGTCTTGGTTCAACGTTGGATGCGAGAAATGGACCCGAAGTATGACGAACTCAGTCAGCTCTCAACAGAGAAAGGCTTCGGAGCTTAGATACTATGGTTCACAAACAAAACTTGTCCTTTGCATTTCAATCGTTGGATCATTCTGGTAGGTCAGCAGCGACTGAAGCGTCCGCCTTTCGTCACGAACATTATGGCAAGGTTCCGTCAGAGCGGGATCGGGAGTACGCGCCAGGTGTTCATTGATACTACGTAGTACACGCAGCGCACTTAATGATCAAAGTCACCGTAGCTAAATGAGCTTGAATAGGTCGATGAAAGATGCTCCATTTCTTCGTAAGCAACCCAAACGCCACTTCAATACGGATCTGTATTTGAGATTGATGATAGTTGAATGAGTCTTTGTAAAGTTCGGAAGGTTGCAGAGCGACGTATGGGGTGAGGAGATGATTAGTCGCTGTGTACGCTGCGTCAGCAACGACGTAGAGTCCCCGCTCCAATTCCTCTATAACAATAGGTACCCGCTGTCGTTGCAAGCTCTTGAATCGTTCACGCCTCCTGGATGATGCTTTAACGAAGATGAATCGGCTAAATGCATCGCAACATGCCTGCACATTAATTCCAGAATGCATGTAATGACCGCTGAAGAATCGACGAGCACCCGAGGCACCACACGTGTCTTCATCGGAAGGCGTCGGGATACTGCAAAGCCATCCATCCATAGCCCCCGAGCATCCATTCATCACACCATGGTTACTCCTGGTCTAAAAGGCTGCGGTAGCTTGTTCTCGTTCTGTAGATGAGGTTGAGAATGCGATTTGCAACTCTGGAGCGTCGACAATAGCCCGCATTACTTTCTTCACCAACCTGTAGCCGTAGGACCTGTCCACCTCCGTTCCGCCTGAAATCTGCTGCCCTGCCTGCACTGAGAAACCTAGTTGTCATTTGGATCTTGTTTTCGATGCTAACAGCGCCGCGATTTCTCCATGAATGAGCTGGAACATCCAGCTGGAGTGAGGAATGAGTCTGCCATCATGCAAAAGGTGATCTCAAATTCTACTTCATGAAGCAGCCTTTCTGCCTCGAGATTCATGCGAGGACGGGCCCATTGCTCTTGACCAGCTGCATCCTCTTCGAGCAGCACCAACAAGGTGATCAAACGAAAACGATGACGACGTCGCTCACGATGCACTTTCCCGCCTGCATTACGTGAGGAGGGAGGATCAAAGTGATCGGTAGATATCGCCCACCTTGGGGGGAGGCAAAGATGCATTCTGTCGGAATTAAACGAGGCTGTCGAGTTTATACACGGATCTGTCGAGGTTATACACGGACCTGCGGAACCTGCGCAGGCCCGAGATAGACCACCCACCCCTATTAATAGGGGTTGTCACGGTTAGAAGGTTTGAAGGTTTGAGGAGCCAATCAAACCAAACCTTCATCCTTCTAGCGTGAGCGGAGTAGCTAGCCACCAGTTGGAGCGCAGCCACCTATGCGTGGGGCAATGGGACGAAGCCTGCGTGCTGCGCTGTTGCTGCTCTTAGAGCACTCAGCTCTCAGACATCTGCTTTGTGACCAGGATACCGAGGATAATGACAATAATGACGCCCTGTTCTACTGTGCGATAGCCTCGCATCGCTATTTAGCCCGTCCTGAGGTCGTTAAGACCGGAAGCTGGAGCGCTGAACGAATATTTGTGCTGTGCCCGTCTGCTGCGGGATGAACCAATCACAGCAAACCTTCGGTTTTTTGGTCAAACCTGCCGCGTTTTCCGAGTAGGTTGTAGTTGAAAAAAACAGGACACGAAGGGTTAATTTGATTGGCTGTTCAAACCTACCTTCCAACCATGACAACCCCTAATATATCTATGTAAGTCGCCAAAATGGAATCCCGATTGCTTCTCGCCTCAGCCCCGGCACTAGGAGTATTTATTTTAGGGTACTCATTAAAGCGGTTCTCAGATGTCTTAGTGCCAGACAAAAAAAATTGTGCCCAAATACCTGGAAGGGAACATGTATTGAGAGCCTAAACTAATTTATCGAAGATACCCAACACTATCTAATTCAGGCAAACGCCCAAATTACCGTTTCATGGGTACACTTCCGAGCATCCACGAAAAGCATGACGAGTGCGGCGCCGCCGCTCCCCGCACTGCTGCGGGCGCTGCGCCGCGCACCGACGGCGGCCGCTGCTTCCAGCGCCACTGAGCAGGCGGTGGACCGCCTCATCTCCAGCGCGTCGCTCGCGGAGGTGCAGCACCTCGTGCTGGGTGGGTGCAATCCAGCGGCGTATAATCCGGCGAGGTATACCTCACATCTAACGCGTATACTCCGCCCTTTCACTATGCATGTGTACACAGGTCTGCAAGATTGCGCTAGGGACCATCACTCTGCCCCGTTCACTGCGAATTTGTATGCCAAATTGCAACAAGCCGCCGCCATCTGCGCCGAGCCGCCAGCCAAGGCACAGCACCTGGGCTGCGTGCTGCTGCAGGCGGGCGTCTACCTCCTGGGGACGATCGAGACGTGCACGCAGCGTCAGACGCTGCTCAAGGTCTTCAGCGCCAACGAGGGCGTGCTGGCGGGCTTCGTGGCCGCGCTCACGGCAGCAGATGGACCCTTTTTGAGTAACGATATGGACCACACCAAAGTCCAACAGACATTTGAAATAATATCGCCCGTGTTCAAGAGTGTCCTCATAGACACAACGCCGTGGGAGGGACATAAAGCCACCGTGTTGGACGCGCTGAGCCGCGTCGCCTGGCACTTTGACGGACCCTCCGAGACCCACGAGGGCATGAGGACAGCGGTCGCTCGCGTGCTGCTGCAGGCCCTGGAGCTCGTGCCCCACGCGCAGTTGGGGCAGGCCACGTACGCCGTGCACGTGGCACTGCTGGTAGATCTGCTAAGCTCTTTGGCAACTCGAAGCGATGAGCAGGTCGTGCTGGCCAAGCAGACGGCGCGCTTCGTGCTCGAGGCGACGCAGATCTTAATCAAGAGGAGCGAGGGCGTGCTGCCGCTGCTGCAGTCGCTGGAGCAACTGGCTCAAGCTGTGCCCGAGGCACTTTGGTGCTCGGTGTTTCTCACTTCTAGTGCGTACTTTTTGCTAGACCAATGCGAAACACCGGTGGAGCAGCGGCAGATGCTGCGTGTGCTCGCACACACGCTGGAGTTTGGGCGTGATGTTGTGTGGAGCCAGTCGGGTAGTCGGAATGTCTACGTGGAGATTCTTTTGCTACCGTTGTCGTCGATGATTTCTCTCCACGGTAGTGCGGTGTCGGACTTACTCAATTTGGTGGTGGAGATTAAGTCGGTGAGTAAGTATCATTCTCGACAGGAGATTGCAAATGACCTTGCCCCAACTGAAACGGCAACTCATGCGCGCTCAGCCATCCGACTGCTTAGCGACCAAGAAACATGTAAACGCTGGCTGGGCTCCCTGTTTCAGTTCGAGCGACCTCAACCATTTGGATCCGACAGCAACTCGATGGACAAGTGGCTAGCACTGCTTTTGGTGGCGTTGCTGGCTGATGAACGGCCTTCTCTACGTAGTTGTGCGGCAACCTGCTTGGGGCGTCAAGTAAATAATAGTCCAAAATTTTGGGCTGCCGACTCAACGAAAGCACTTGTAGCAAGTCTAGTATTTCTCGTATCCCAACGTTCGTCTGGAAACACCAAGGCAGCGTCAGTAAATCTTTTCGGTGAATGGATGGCATCGTGCTTGTATTCACTCGCAGCACTAGCCGCTACGACGACAGACACTATGCGAATCGTGCTTCGTCTGGTTGATAGCATGAACGGGACCAAGAAAACGCGCCCCATGGCGCTGAAACTCATGTACGAAGTGTGGCAACATGAGTCACGTGTATTCCCACGGTTGGAGACAATACTGCTCGAGTCTACTGACTCTGATGAGGACGTAGATCGCCATGTTATAAGGATCGCGACGATTAAAACTCTTTGCGAAAAAGACCCCGAACTGGGTGTGCAGTTCATATCAACCATTCAAGGATTTTTGGAAGACGAGCTGGAGTCGGTAGTTTCAATGGCCATGGATGCTATCACTGCGTTATGCGGCGGGGACTGCTTGGACTTTTACGTCGCATTCAAAATTATTTCTCAAAAGATGCGCAAAAACAAGGTAATCTGTGCTGACCAACCACTTTTCCAAGAGCGTTTGTGTTGTTTTTATGCACTTGGTGGTGCTGAGAGTGCGGCAAATGAAAAGCACGCATCAAAACTGCTTGATCAGGCCTGGGAGCTCGCGGACAATGAACACCCCAACGTGCGTAAAGCTGCATATGCGGCGATGTTCAGGTTTCCTCTAGATATACTAGGCCTATGCTTAGCGGTCGACGATAATGCTGGGCAAGACAGTGATAGTGATGACCACATGACAGAGGAAGAAGTTGAGGAGCAACTAGATGACTTGATGCAGCGTCTTCAGAACGAGCACGACCCCAATGTTTGCGTTGAGATCGAATGTTTGGTGTCGAGGGTTATCGAGCATGAGAGTACGAGGCTAACTACTGGAGTTGGACGAGGGCAGCGGATGGCATCTTCAGCGACAGGACAGCAACAAACGTCTCGGCAAGCAAGATCCGTGTTATCAGCTGCAGCCACTAAGGAAATGAAGTCACTTTTGCCGTCAAGAGCGGAGGTGCAAGCTATGTATCCGAATACTTCGATTTCTATGGATTGGAGTGGATATTTGCTGTCCTATTTGCCCAATGCAGTCATTGATGTAAAACATGTTAAACGAAAGGACAAGCTTGTACGTTTGGCTACGCAAAACGTGGACGACTTTGTTGAAACCATCTTGGCCGTGGTGCAGACAATGGAACTACCGTGGGCATCGGCTGATGTGCCAACAAATGAAACGTGCAAGATATTTTTGCGAATCCATGCATTGATGGAAGGGTGGCAATGCTTTATGGCAACCTATACATCTTCGCTTGATGAGTTGGCGGAGCTCAAGACACCGCTCGGTGTCGATGACGCTGATGTTGGTTTCCGGGTGTTCTCGGAAGGTGTGGCTGATTTGCTGAACTCACTACTTCACGACACCCCAAACAGACTAGGTGGCGCATTGGCTGCTGGTGCGTTGGCTGGGCAGTTGTGTGAATCCAGACATTGGCAGAATTCCCATTTGCGGGTGATGTATGAAGAAACAGTGGGAGAGCTGTCTCGTCGACTAGCGCTGTCAATTGAACAATCTCGTGTGTTCTCGGCAGATGATAGTGATGCTCGTGTGTCGTCTATAAACTCTTCGATTGCACTACAACTTTCGTTTGGCCGTCGAAAAGTTGATGCAAGTGAAAACTGTAGCAATTTCTTAATCCAACTACAGAAGATTGAGGATATGTTTATGAAGCTATATTGTGGCGCGTCAGATAAGCTATTGGGTGCCTGCTCTCTTTTGGGACTTAGCCACGTAGCTTCTCTGTATACGAATGGAAACGTGTTGGAAACCTTTGATATGAGTCTATGGAGGCAACAGCAAGTAAAACCGATCGCCGAACACCTCCTTGAATCGATGTTACTCACCGATCAAACAGCGCAGTCCAGGGCTTCATCATGCAGAGGAGGCATGGTGTTCCCTCTTGACAAAACAAAGGAAGTAAGCCCATCTGTTGAAAAGCTTGCTACAGATTTTGGCCATACAAACTCCGATGACGATATTTTGCTTCGATGGGCGGCATTGGTGGGCCTAGCACGTCTAGCTAATGGATTTTCAAGCATTAAGCGCTTGGACTGGCTGTCGAATTTGCGACGGGTTCTCAGCGCAGTGTGGGAAACTGGTGGTTCGTCCAAAATAGTAGCTGTTGCTCTTGGACCTGTCCTACTGGAGTGTGTACATTTTAATTTGTCGCCATCGTCTAGTTTGGAGAGTTTTGTTGGATGTTGCATCCAGCGTGCTGCCAATTATGAGACCAGCAGCATTGATAACGGGTTGGCTATAGCAGCAGCAGCTCAGGTATTATGTCATTTCGAATCTTTTGGAGGCTTCCCTAGTACTATTCATAATCAAACTACCTTAGTCATCGAGCAAATTCAAAGAACACTTGAAACTGAGAGTGGGAAAGCTCATGCGCTTCGAGCGTTGATGGTATTCGCTATCGCAAGCTTCTTTCACTTACGATTCGGTTTTTCTGCGACTCCGACCTCTGCCAAGCACAATCTGGATGGGAATGTGGAACTTACACTTGCATCGGAAACAATTAGCACCCTTGTGAAGTTAGCCCGAGCAGAGTCCGATCGCAACTGTGTCTTCTCAATTGCAGTACTTGGTGGAATTGCGCGCTCAGCAGATAGTTTCTACGTTTCACAAAAGAAGAAATCGTTTGACGCTGAAGTCCGCTCTATTCCTGCTAATACACTGTTGGCAAAAACGCTTGAGTGGTTGCGGCAAACAAAACCGTCCCGCGGTGATAATGATCAGCACGATTCATTAGCCCCGGAAACTCAAGTAGCAGTGTCCCTGCTGGGTTGTTTGACATCAACAGGATCTGTGCTACCATTGGTTGACTACGCGTCATTTACGCATCACATAATGCTGCGCTTTTGCTCCACTGAAACTAGCACGGCCTGTATTCGATTCGCGGCTACCCAGGGAAGTTGTGACGAATTTACGACTGGCGAATTATTGTCAAACACATGGTTTGCGAATGCTAATACAACAGTCCAGGCTGAGCTGATCGAATCACTTTCATTGGCAGCTACTCGTCTTCCAACGCACGTGCTTCAGACCGTAGTGACAACTGTATTTGACATTCTCAAGGATATTTGGCGCAACGACGCGTTGGACAGCAGGAAAACCATGCTTTTTGATAGCTGGACAAATATGCTGTGTGAATTATTAACATCAGATCGCCGCATCCCAGAGAGTTCATTAGACATACTCAACCAGATAATTGTCGAGAAGATGGCCATGGAGCTTCCTTTCGGACTGCATGACTTGGTTTTCGTTGAGCAGTTCGCAACTCGCGTTCTATCGAAGATAAATTACGGCGAGCGTAATGCCGCGGACGTTTTCTTGATGCGATCTGTACCGAATACTTCGATGTGGAGATGGTGGAGAAACTGTATCTTCGTTGTCGAGCTAGCGAAGCTCAGCGTTCTGGCTATTTCAAAACGTGAGGCTTCTCTAGTATTCCAATGGATTTTGCGTCACGAATTCGACGAATGGACAGACGACAATCTTGTTGACAATCACTTGCGCCCACTTGTCGCTCAAGTGGGGGCTCTTGTGGCGCAGCATACCCTGCCTGAAGAAAATGTTTCTTCGATTCTAGACATGATTGACGCTTTCAGTCGAGGTATGTCTTCCCTTAACTCTTCTGTTCGCCCGGACATTGTTAAGCGTCGCGCCCTATTTGATGTAATCGCATGCGTTCTATCCTGGAATTCATCTCCGAACCATGAGAAGTATTTGATAAAGCTCCCACGATCTGAACTGGCACACATGGACACTGCAAGCGACTTGGTACCGTTTGGATTTATATCGTCCGCCCATAGAGCGAAGCCGGTTTCGGCACTTGGTGAAAGACTACTAGCGCTACAGCAGCAGCTAAACAACCTAACTGGTAATGAAGCGGTAAAATATTCCGCGACCGTGCATGCATGCAGCCGGCAAATGTACGTTGCTGCGGATAGCTGGCATATCCCGAGCACGATGCCCGGAAAAATCAGAAAGTTTTGGAGCCTTAGTGATTCCAACTGATCGAACTCGCTCAAGCTCACGTAAGCCAAAAGAAAAAAAATAATTTGGGATTCGTGTTCGCGATCCTTTGTAAAAAGTACAGTATTGTCAATGACATCAAAATTGACCCGTAGAGATTGTTGCTGCAGGTGATGGACGAAATGGAAGTGCGACATTGGCAGTCGGCACGGAGACAGCTACATCGTTCACATTTGGCGCTGTTTACCTTACATGAAGAATATAGGAAAGGTAAAAGTATACGAAAGACCAATTGAAGCGTGTGTAAAGAACTGATTACTATTCATCGAGTATCATGCTGCTATGGTACAAGGCGGCGAAAACTTTCGCATCTGATGAAGCATCGTATCGATGTCATCGTGCTCAGAGCACAAGGCTTCTACGGCTGCAGGAGTGATAGACATAACACTACCATCCATAACTCGTTGAAGTGTCTTGCGTTGGGCCGAGGTCAATGAAGTCGCGAAGTAGTACTCAATCATGTTCTGACTTTGGGTACTGTTCATGTACCCGAGCATGAGCTTCTTGTTGACTCGTCCAGGTCTGATGAGTGCAGGGTCCAGCTTCTCCGGGTGATTCGTTGTCATGATGACGATGCGACCGGGGCAATCGATCACTCCGTCCAGGATGTTCAACAGTCCTGACAGGTTTAGTTTGTCGGCCGCCGAAGAGGATGCGGAGTACCGCTTGCGCTGTCGTGGCGAGGCCCCGGGCTTGTTGTCCCGAGACAGCACCACGGACGCAGCGCAGTCAATGTCTTCCATGACGAAGATGGCGTCTTCAAACGTCATGTTTACTGGAAGATCGATACCTTCCACAGGAAAGCGGAGGTCAAACAGAGCATTCATCAACTCCTGGTTCGTCTTGACTTTGCCTAGGGAGATGGTCACAATGTGGCGCTTGGTGTACTGTGCCACTGCCTTGATGAGACTGGTCTTGCCAGTGCCAGGCGGGCCATGCAGTAACAAGCCGAGCTTGTATGGAAAACCCTTGATGGCAAACTTTCCAGAGCGGGCCATGAAGTTGTCGAGAAGCTGTAGCAACTGTGGTTTCTCATCGAAAAAAAGGTTCTTGAAGGACTTCTCGCCGCTGAGGGCGTATCGCTTGTAAACCACAGCGTACGTGGACTTATTGCTGCTTTCTTGAGCCTCGGCCTCTCCAGATGATGTTGATTTCTGGACGGCCTGCACGTACATATATCGCTTCTTGTCATTTGCCAGCTTTAGAAGCTCCAGCAGCTGGTACTTGGCGAAGGCGTCATTGATGAATTTATCAATTCTCGCGGACGCGCCTCGCTCGCTGGACTTAAAGACGTACACCATAGCAACCTCTTTACATTTCTTCACTACAGTGTCGCGGCCACTATCATCGGCTTCTAGGTACTGCTGGAAGAAGATGCCCTTCTCCACCTCAACCCACTCCTCGAATTTAGGAAGGGACGCAACTTTCAGGCGGTTGAGCTCCTCATACATCTCGATGTCGTCGTCTTCGTCCCAGTCGTCGGAAGTTGGTTTGTAGACCATGTTAAGGTTCTCCTGGGTCTCGTCGTCAAGCTCGCGCTCTACCATCTCGTATCGAATGCCTTTGCTGCGCAGCTGCAGCACATCCGCAAGGTGAGCAGCGATGGCTTTCTGCAGAATGTGGCCGTGGCGGTTCTGGCACTCATCCAGCACATAATATTCGCCGTAGCGCGTGATCGCAGTGATTTCTCGTTGTACGACGTCGCTGGTTCTACCTCCGACCCACGTGCTCTTGATCTTATCACTCAAAGTCTGGATATGCGTGGGGTAAAGTACCAGCTGCATACAAAGGGGCACCAAAGTAAGGAGAAGGGTGTTGAAGAAGACATTGAGAGTTGACGAGGAGTGAGCGTCGTCAAAGTCCACGGTTGTGGTGGTGACAGAATCGAAGAGTGGGTTGGCCAGAGCTTCGATGATGGAGGGAAAAGCCACTGCTGGGTCCATATCGGTGGTGATGAATTTGTTGGTGGATGGCAAATTGACTTCTGAAGTGGACATGCATTGCTTTCGCTACTTATGATCTTCACTCACAAAAAGTAGATGTCAACCCAGTTGGTTTTACAAACCGTTGTTATCTTTACATTTGTATGCCCCATGTTGAAGTTAGTGGATCAGGTGAGTGATGGTCTCATAGTTCCTGTGATCAAGACCTTTGACACTTTCCAACGCGCCAAGAACCCCACAAGCCCCCGACCGCCCCAATACTACCAAGTATGTCGACGTCAACGGCCTTCGAATTTGGGGTGATCAGCACGCTGCGCACAGGCAACGCCGTGTACGATCTTGTGGTCTGCATGGTGGTGCCAGCAGTGGTCCAGCGGATCACTAGTTCAGGCCAAGACGCGCTGGGGATCTTCAAGGCTGTGCTCAAGTTCCTGTGCTGTCTGTTTTTTCGGTGGGATTATGTGAACCACGTCGTTGAAACCAAGGAAATCGTAGCTGCCGATAGAACGTACCGCCCTGACAACGGTTCGATGGGCAATGAGCTGCTGCAGAAGGCCATCCTGCTCTACCTCGCCGAGCACTTAAATCTGCACGACAAGTCTGGGCGGTGCGACTTGATGGAGAGACCGCCTGCCAAGAAGCTGATTGCGGAGAATGAGTTTACTCATTTAGATTTGGAGAAGCAGAAGCGTATAAACAGCCTTCTTGAACAATCTGCATTACCCGAAGTCGCAAAGCTTGGGGTGAGTGTGCTACCACCACTCGATGAATGGATAGAAGTTGAGGAGGGCGTGGAATTCATGAATGAGACCAAGACGGATGACAACAACAAAAGTACAATCCAAGAGACCAAGATCCTTTTCCACCTGCGGTCTAACCTACCGGATGGCTCCAAGCGCATCAACGCTTTTGTTGAGAAGGCGTTTGCGTTCTATCGTGATATTGAGAACAAAAAGTTCAAGAACGACACCTCCCGCTATATGTACGTGCGTTCCTCTGACCGTCCAGCTGCGAGTGACACGGACGATAAAAGTAAACTGAGCGCCCCATACCACAAGCGCTATGCTCTTGGCAGCGACAAGACCTTTGACAACATATTTTTTGAAGGAAAAGATTCGCTGTTGCAGCTCATGGACCATTTTGAGAATAAGACCGGCAAGTTCGCCATCGAGGGGTTTCCGAACAAGATCGGTTTGCTGCTGTATGGCCCACCCGGCACGGGTAAGACCAGTGTGATTAAGGCTGTGGCTGAGAAGATAGGACGTCACATTGTCAACATCCCTCTGGGCAAGGTCAAAACCAACCAGGAGCTCATGGATGCCATGTTCGACTTGCGCTACGCTGTGGTCGACCTAGACCTGCCTGTTCGCATGACTTTCAAGGACGTCATTTTTGTTATGGAGGATATCGACTGCGCATCTTCAGTCGTAGCCAGCCGCGGGGATAGTTCGTCGACTTCGGTCTCAGAGAAGCCGGGAGATTATGATGGCGACACTGTAGCCCCAGCGTTAGTACAGGGTGATGTAACAGAGACTCTAGGCAACGCTGAGAACGAAGCACGAATGCCCTACCGCTGCCGTAATGAGACCCCACGATTCTTGCATCAAGGCATGATGAACATGCACGACGGTGACGACGACGACGACGACGACGACAACTTTCTTTCTGCGCTACTGCAATCGCAAATGGAGAGTTTTGGCCCGAAGCTAAAGGGAGGGTTCGTGTCGTCGTCCAACTTGACCGACAAGCTGAGCCTCGCAGGCGTGCTGAACGTCCTGGACGGAGTTATTGACTGTCCTGGGCGCATTGTGATCATGACGACGAACCATCCGGAGGTGCTGGACCCGGCGCTCATCAGACCCGGCCGGATCAGCAAGAAGATTCACCTGGACTACATGACCACGGCGCAGATGGAGAAGATGATCGCCTACTACTTCTCAACGGAGCTCACCATTGAGCAGCAACACCGTCTTGAAGCGTTGAAGGAGTCCGACCGAGCCTTCACCCCCGCAGACGTTGAGGAGCTGTGCGCGGAGCACGATAGCGTAGATGCCGTCCTAGCCAAGATGTTCCGGTAGCGGTAGTTGGCGTATATCTGTACAATAAATGTACTTTCAAATTTGGTCTAGCATCCGCCGTCGACCAACCACCAAGTGACTTATTTTCTCGCCGCGCCGTTGCACCATAAAACAACATGAGCACAGACAGGTGCTTCAAGCTTTCCAGCCAGGTGACATAAGTGTTCACCAAGCGAGTTGATGTCACCTGGCGCGGCTGTCCCCGCCTGGTAAACGTCGGTTTCTGGCGCCGACCATGTGCGACAGTCGTGCTGCAGCGCCCTGGACAGTCGACAGTCGGGGGTAACCCGCTCCTCAGCTGCCAGGGCCTGCAGGATGCAGCACGCTCTGCCGATCACAACGCCGGCTTAATACGGTGTGTACAGTACATGCAGTCTGCATGATTGCAGACGTCAACTCCGTCATTGAGCCGGTGCGCGATCACGCGGATGGCGGCGTCGCTAGCACCGAAAGACCAACCACAACAGTGAATACAGTTACATGTACATACAGCCCATTGCCAGGAGGAGCTCCGCTATCCGGATACGATCCATGGACCATGGACTGTCGACTGCGTTAGCGCCAACCTGCGCTGAATAACGGCTTGGCTCACACGTACAGTAACTGTATACATGTATCCGAGGAACCGCCACAGCGCCATCATCAGCACGCGCCTATCTGAAGCAGGTGTGGCCCCAAATGAAGGGTCCAGGTTACGTGGCGCACACTACCGTTTACGCCAGTTTCTGCCAATGGCGCCGTGCGCTGTTCGCTTGTGATTGGCCGAAATCTGCGGTGCCGGTGCGCATACTGTCGCTGGCGTTACCGGACGCTCCCGCAGCTGTGAATCCGGTAAAGAGACTCGCCTTGTGCTGGTCCAGTACTGACTCGAAGCCGACGAGCGAGCGAGCTTTTCCCGCAATATCATCGGCGCGGGTGTGAATCACTCGGCGGCGGCGGCGCGCGACGGAGAGGTGCGTGTGCACCCCCTCGCACGTACACATCCCGGCGTGCTCTCTTTCGAGCCGCCGTCGCGACGTCGTCCTCGGCGGCGGATCCAGCCAGCCAGCCTGCCTGCCGTCAACCCTCTCAATCTGTTCCGTGCATCCACACGCGGAAAAGCCTTCGTGTGCTGGAGCCATCGACGGTGGTTGAACCTGGCCGGCTGGATTCTATGCCATCATGCAACTGATGCTAGGCGGGGATCAGGGGTTATAGCCAGACCGCGGTGCAAGTCTCCATCTCGCAACCCGCCCAGCAGCCGAATCACTACACTAGAGTATCCCGTAAATGCGAGGTTGCTCAATGCAGGTGACCCGTTTTTTCCGCCCTCGCGGGGTCCGTGCCAAGCGCTGTACGGTCTGTACCGCTCGTCCCTTCGCGGGGGGGGCCGCCCCATACCCCACAGCAGTCTAGTCGAGAAAACGCGCCGCGGAGAGGAAGGGACCATCACTCTCGCCCCGCCATGCGCAGCGACTTTATCGGCGGCGCCATCGCCGTGGTGTCGTCCTTCCTGTCCATCTTCGGCGTGAACCTGCAGAAGTACTCGCACGACAAGGAGGAGCTGCGCGCCGTGCAGCGCCCGTACCACCTGCGGCCGATCTGGTGGGTCGGCATGATCTGCGTCGTGGGCGCGTCGCTCGGCGACTTCCTGGCGCTGGGCTTCGCGCCGCAGACGCTGGTGGCGTCGCTCGGCGGCGGCTCCACGATCCTCGGCAACTGCCTCATGTCGCACTTCTGGCTCAAGCAGAGTCTGTACCTGACGGACATCGTGGGCGTCGCCTTCGTGACGCTCGGCGTCGTGGTGCTGGCCGCCGCCAGCGAGGAGGACGAGGGCCACTACCAGATGGACCAGATCTACCAGCTGATGGAGGCCGCGCCCTTCATCCTCTACGCGCTCATCACCACGGCCTTCGTCATGACGCTCTACATGCGCGCGCGCCGCTCCAAGGCGCCCGCGCTGCGCGTGGCCAGCACGGACAAGGACGACGCGCGCGTGGACGACGTGCAGGAGAAGAAGCGCGAGCTCGCGGCCAAGAGCAGGAAGGAGCACGAGCACAAGAACAACGAGGGCTCCCCCGCGCTCGACGAGCCCAGCGGACGCAAGGGCGCCATGATGTCGCCCTTCCCGTCCCCCATCTTCGGAGACCACCTGTCGCTCTCCCCCATGGCCATGGGCAAGCGCCTGCCCGGCGAGGAGGACGACCACCTCGAGGAGATCGAGCTGTCGAGCCTCAAGATCGGCAAGTACGACGAGAGCGAGATCGAGAAGCACACGCTCATCATCGACCCCAAGCTGCCGCTCTACTGGGCCGCCATCTCCGGCACCATCGGCGGTCAGTCCGTGCTGCTCGCCAAGTGCGTCGTCGAGCTCATCTCGTCCACCGTCTCGGGCGACAACCAGTTCAAGTACTTCGGCACGTACGTGCTGTGCGCCGGCATGGCCGCCACGCTGCTCACCCAGACGCACACGCTGAACTTGGCCACCATGAGCGGCGACACCATGTCGTCCTACCCTGTGTTCCAGGGATTCTGGATCACCATGAGTAACATCAGCGGTGTCGTCTTCTTCCAGCAGGCGCACAACTTCACCAGGACGCAGTGGATCACGTTCCCTACCGCTATTCTACTCGTGGCGTTGGGTATTTACCTGGTTTCCAAGCACGAGAAGTTTGGCAATTTTGTCAAGTACTCTATCGCGATGCCCATCAGCCTCAGCAGTCCGCGCCAGCACGATATTGTGGCACAGTCGTTCGTCTTCCGTGTATCTACCCCCCAGAAGCTGCAGGAGGAAGATTACGCCAGCAGCACCGAGAGCAGCGACAGCCCCGACGAGCTCTCAAGGCGGACATTGGAAGTAGTATAGGCTAGCTGACTCGCGTCTGTTTGCCACTTTAATGAAACCCGGAAGAAGGGGCTGATGTTACTAGTTGTGACTAGTAGTGCGTTGCAAGCTGGCGAACGCACGCCTGCCCGGCTGCATGTAAATATACTGTTCGTGTCGTGAACATCGTTTGCATCAAATAAAAACAGTTAATACATTGATGGTGTCAATAAACTTCAATCTCCACTGCTGGAATGTGTTGCTGGCGATCTTACACTGTAAGTTACGGAACCTTGGATGTGCGACAACGCGATAGACGCTTTCTCGTGCGTCGGTTCAAGCTCGAGGATTCGGCGTAGCTACAAGCACAAAAATATTGCTTCCGTCAGACCCTACAGATATGTTGTGACAGTTTTCAGGGACAGACAGCCCCGACGCGTACCAGTCGTTGCGCTTCTTGGGGGCGGCCCTGGTGCAGCAACGCCAACGAGTGGTTGTAGATGGCCTTGATGTTGTTGGGCTGGATACGTTTCGCCTGCTCGAATGACTCTAACGCTTCTGTAAACTTGTTCTTCGCCATCAATGCCGACCCGATATTTACATGAATCGAGGCAAAACTCTGTCCGCCTGGAATTGCCAATGCTTTTTCGTAGCACTCAATGGCAAGACCAAAATGATTTTCCTTCTGATGCTGCAGCCCTTCAGCATATAATGCCTGAATCTGCTTTAATGCTTCGGGATCTGGGGGCTCCTTTACAAATTCTGTAACAGCACTATTCGAAGAAAACAGCTCAAATGCGGAATGCCCTCCCGACGGCAACGATCTGCTAGGGCTTAAATTTTGATTGTTTGTCGCCGCGCTGTGATGCCGACGACCAGAAAGACCAGTCGACAATTTGGTCTGGCTTACTTGTTTGCACACCTTAAGTAAAGGGGAAGACATTGCTGTCGCTGGCCTCGGTCGATTGGTAATTTCAACTCTTGAAAACCTTTCACGTCTGGTACAATCCTGATTTTGGCGTTCCTGGTGGGCTTGTGCAGATAATGGTATCTGCTGGCGTCTAGTAGTAACCTGTGTTTCTCTCTTCTTTCCAACTTTACCCCGGGAAGATGCTCGTAACGACTTCTTTTCTGATGCATGAACATCGCTATCGCCTGTTGAATCTCTATAAGGCCGAGGATACATTTGTCGAACCAATCTTCCTCGAATATGCCGTTGAATAGTGGTGGCTGCTACCATTTGTGCTGATGTTGAAACTGTTGGCGATGAAGAACTGCTAAGGTTTTGATCAGAAATATCATGCAACATGTCGAACAATTCCCCGTCCGAGGCAATTGTATGGTTATCAAAGCGACTTGGCATCGCTTTGTCTTCGTTCTCTTCATCACCAGTAGTATCAAAGTCGTCTTCATATGATTCCTCCTCTTTTTCTTCCTTCTTTTCACTTTTTACTTCATCCACTTTTCCGTTTACTTCATCACCTGATTCTTCCGAAGTCGAATCGTTACTATTGGCACTCTCAGCTAGGCGGGCTGCCGATACAATGTTATCTACCACTTGAGCTTCCTCGGCTTCAGCACGGTGAACTTTGGATGAATTGGGGTCTCCAAGTAGTGTCAGAGACTCAATAGGACTTAAAGATATGTGTTGGGTGGGAGGAAGCCTCTCTGTTAGGGCTCGGTGGACTCGCTTCGGAGCACTTATCTTTCTACGGACACCCCCAGCGCTGAAGCTTCCTTGGCGTGGTAGTCGCTTAGAAAGCGGTGATGGTTCGACAAATATTGATCTCCCTGAGTAAATCGCTGTAGCGAGGGATCTGGATGTTAAATCAAGAGGCAAGGGCTTCCGTGAAAGGCTTGATGAAGGACGACTACGTCGCTCTTGACTATCCGATGATTTATCCAGTTCATTTATTCCATTTTCCGGACCTCTCATGGACTGATTCTCAGTTCTTTTTAATTTTTGAGAAAAAAGTAAGAGATAGTTTGCACTCAATTTTGGCGGGTCTACCGCGAGAGCAAATGACTGTCGTGGCTGCTCTGCTGATCGCCCAAATTGATGTTCAGATCCACCTTTTCCGGAGGCAGGAGCACTTGCAAGTGTTGCACGATTTCGAGCAACTTCATTGGATGGAGGAGCCAATCGGCATGAACGTCGAGCTGTTAAGGATCTCCTGCTCGGCGATGGAGACCTCAGTGATGGCCTTGTCTTTCCAGCGCCGATTGCTGCAACGATCATATCAGCGTATGTGGCTGTTTGTCTGCGAAGCCTTGCCGCCTTTTCCGCTTGGTAAGCTGGAATGTTGACAGAATTTTTAGAGTCCTCGATCATATGAACGAGATTAGAGGCAAGCAACACGAGACGTTCTTGCGTGCCATGAACAGTAGCATTTTTCTGGAGCAGTTTCTCGAGGCTAAACTGTACCAACAGTAGAATCAGATAAATCTCTTCATCGATCTCAAGGGGTAAGCGAAATTGGTTTACTTACCTCGCTCATCATGTAAGCGTACACTGGTGATTCCTCTGCAATAGCCACTAGAATACTCATGGCACATACCTATTGATACGATGCAAGTAAATCAGGATTATTTCATGCGCAGCAAGTCATAACTGCGACGTGCCTGTAAGTCTGTATTGAACCGAAATTCGCGTAGTATGCTTGACAGTTCGGGAATGAACCCGACATCCACCATTTCCTCAAGCACAAGTCGTTTTCCATTATCGTCCCTGTCACATGCATTGATGTAGCGCAGAATGCTGTGTAAAATGTCGAGCTGCTGCGAAGCTTGCTGCTTGCTGGCCTGCAGGGCTCGAAGAATCGAAGTCATGTGATCTTGACTGGCACTAACGCGCCGCTTCCTAACATCTTCAGGCGCTCCTTTATCTGCTAGCTCAGCGGTAGCCGCAATAGACGAAATTGAGAGTTGACGCCCATAGCGATTTCTTTGTCTCCCAGCAAGACGCAGCGGCGTGCCTCTTTCGATTCCTTGAGCGGGGACGTAGTGAACGGTGTTGGTCACACCACCACGAAGCGGCTCCAGAACCCCACGCTTCCCTTCGAGTGATCCTAGTCCCTGAGTCCCCAGAGCTTTTGACTTAGCCAGCACGCCTAGTAAAAATGCGCTAGCCTTTGACCGAGGAGCTCGAGATGGATCGATAACGGATGGAGTAATGTGCACAATTGTTGCAGACCTCTCCTGCAGAAACCTCGGGCGCAGTGACTTGTCTCCACCATTCTTTTTTTCTTCCGGGGGTGGTTGAAGGGAGACTCTTTCCACTGCACTAGAGGAGCGTCGTGTCAGCTGAACGCGTGGCCGCATGTTGTTCACCGGTTGAACGACGGTCACCGTCATGGTGTCCGCGCTCGTAGCACCTTGAGGCTGATTAACCGAAACAATGTGCTCTTCCTCCTCCAAATCTTCGCCTTCTTCCTCCAGCGTCTGAATCATTTTCATGCTGCCTGCTTTGCCAAGTTTCCGCGACATCATCTTACGACACACCAACCTTGCTCTCAACAGTGAACACCAGGGCTATGAATGGCAAACTTCCACTTTTTGACCATCACTCGAACAGTTGAACCGAAGTAGTATAAACCAACTCGTGAAAATAGACGGAGTTACAGCCCTCCTTTTGGGACATCTCTACTAACTGGAGCGCTTTTTCTTAGTGGCAGACGATGAAGATGACTTCGACGAGCTGCTGCGCTTCTTGCTCGAGCTCGAGCTCGATGTCTTGCTGCGACTGCTACTGCTACTGCTCTTACTCTTGGATTTGGAAGAAGAACTCGAGCTCTTTTTCGCCTTCTTAGCGAGATCTTCCTCGTCCTTGCTGCCGCGGCTCTTGAGTTCGTCGTTCTCGCGCTCAATCATGCGCGTGAGGACCTCACCACGCTTCTGCAGCTCAGCGATGGTGCGCGACTTGAAGAACCAATCGAACCGGAACTGCCAGGCCTTGCGGATTTCGTCGCGAATTTCGCCCCAGTGCTCAAGAGGACCATACTTGTTCATCATAACAACAAGGAACACATCTTCCTCTAGAATGTAGCCCTTGCTCTTGTAGCCGGCCGGGTAGTGAAGGCGCATGTCGCGCAGCGGGTGGCTGTATCGGCTGCACTTGCGTGCTAACGCCTGCTTCACCACTTCATTACGCTCCAGACGCTTTTCACCGCGCTCGATCTTGTCGATGTACTTGGCGTGATCCTTAAGCTCAGTGTAACGGGACCAGAATGTATCGTAGTACCTTTCCACCTGTGCAGGATCCTTGCCGAGGACCGCTGAGACTTCGTCGCAAACGCGACTCTTGTCCGCGCGGCCGTAGCGCTCGCAACTGCTGATAAATTGCTTCAGATCGCGGCGAGTCCAGTCACCGAAGCCTTCCTTCTCCAAAGCCTCAAGCTCCTTCACGTCAGTGGGGTTCATTTCTGTTTCGTCCAGCTCCTTCTCGAGGGCAGCAGAACGTGCATCGTCGTTTTCACCCTCTTCCGCCGAGTTCTCAGCGGACTCGTCACCTTCGTTCTGCTTAGGCTTCCGCGCTTTAGCGCGCGTTTCATCGGCCTTTGCCTCCTTAATAAGCCGGGTTAGCTCCTTTTTACGGTTCTCAACCTGAGTTTTCTTGGTAAGGAGAGCCACCACACGCTCCTGTTGGAAAAACTGGTAGTCATGCACAACAGGAACCTTCGCCGCATCAGAACCCGATTTCTTTGGTTTTTTTGGCTTCGACAGGCCAGCCTGCTGGCGATAGTACTCATCCTCATTGTAGTTAGACTTGCGCTCGCGCTGGGGAAGAGCAATAAACGTGGACGGCAGAATGTCTCCATTGTTTGTATCCTTCGAGAACACCTCACCCTCGAATTCGTAGAGGCTAGAGACGTTGGCATTGCCGTTGTCGCCGGACAAGGAGAAATTTGCCAGATTATGCTGCATATCAGCGGCAATTTTATCCTTCATCGCTTCCGTACGCTCTTCACCATGGGCAAGAATGGCATCAATATCGTCGTCCGTGATCATGGATCCACGCGCGTTAAAGATTTCATCGGCACCGAAGCGCACCATTGTCATAAGCTCGTCCTTGGACAGCTTCCGGTTCTGCTGCGCAAGACGGCCCTGCTGAATAATAGCTGCATCAAGATACAGTTTTCGCTCGGCACGCTCCACGATCTTCTCTTCAACCGTGCCATCGGTAATGAAACGGAAGACGCGCACAGTCTTGGTTTGTCCAATACGATGGGCACGATCCATAGCCTGAAGATCCACCTGCGGATTCCAGTCCGAATCGAACAGAATAACAATATCTGCCGTCGCCAAGTTAATACCGAGACCACCGGCACGCGTACTCAGCAGGAAGCAAAACTTCGGGCTGCCCGGCGCATTAAAATCCTCCATCATGTTATCACGGTCTTCACCCTTCGTTGAACCGTCCAGTCGGCAGTAGTCGTGACCAAAGTAGCGCATGTAATCTTCTAAGATATCCATCATTGAAGTCATCTGGCAAAAAATAAGTACACGCGAGCCCTGCGCCTGAAGCTTTGGCAACAGCTTGTGCAGAAGCGTCATTTTACCACAGTTCTCCCAGAGATGCGGCCCTTCCTGGTAAGGTGGGCCAGGCTCAGCACCCTCAAACAGGTAAGGGTGGTTGCATACCTTACGCAGCTGCATCAAAATATTTAGCAGGCGAACACGATCACTGCCGCCGATAGCGTTCAGGTGCGTAGCGTCACGGTGGAGAACACGCATGTACCACTCGCGTTGCATCTCAGACAGTCCCACGTAAAGCTTGGTCTCAATCTTGGGCGGCAACGAATGCTCGACGTCCGTCTTCAGACGACGCAGCAAAAATGGTCGGAGGATGGTGTGCAGCTTCTTGATGACATTTTCCTGTCCTTCCTGCTCGTCCACATTAAACCACGAGTCAAAGTCCTCGGCGTCGGAGAACACATCCGGCAGCAAGAAGTTGAGCAGCGCCCAAAGCTCGTGCAGGTTGTTCTGCAGTGGCGTGCCGGTAATCAGCAGTCGGTGCTCCACCTTGAACTCGCGCACGACCCTCGAGAGCTTCGAGTTCTCGTTCTTGACTCGGTGGGCCTCGTCGATGAGCAGGTACTTCCAGCGGATCTTCTGCAGGATGGCCTTTTCGATGATGGCGACTTCGTAGGACAGCACGAGTGCGTCAAAGTCCTGCTTGACGACGGTCTCCCTCTGCAGGGCGCGCTCGTCCTTACTGCCCATGAACTTGAAGGCCTTAATGGACGGGCACCACCTCTTGAGCTCCCGCATCCAGTTGCCCACCGTACTCTTGGGGACGATGATGATGTGCGGGCCCTCGATGCCGCGCGCCTCGCGGAGGTAGGCCAGCAGCGAGATGCTCTGCAGGGTCTTGCCCAGCCCCATCTCGTCGGCCAGGATGCCGTTCACGCCCGAGTCGTGCAGGCGGATCATCCAGTTGAGTCCCTCCAGCTGGTACGGCTTCATGGTGCCGAACTTGATGATGGACGGCTGCTGCGTGATGCGCGTGTAGCGCGCGTCGTCCATGTCCTGCAGCGCCTGCGCGTCCGCCTGCTTGCTGCCCTTGGCGCCGCGGCGCGCGCCGGCCGCCTCCTGGGCCGCCTTGGAGCGGGACATCTCGCGCCCCACGGCGCTGCTGCCGCCCATGAGGAAGGACGTGAACACGTCCGACTGCGCCATGAGGAACGCCATCTTCTTCTCGCGCGCGCTCTTGGCGCCCCAGTCCGCGTCCTGCGCCAGCGACTGCTTCACCAGGTCCAGCGACTTGCTCTGGCGGTCGCGCTGCTCCTGCAGCACCGCCTCCTCCTCGCGGCGCAGCGCCTCGCGCTCCTCGCGGGACAGCAGCGACCTGCGCGCGTCCTCGGGCGTCGCGGGGGGCGCGTCCTCGTCCCCTTCCTCCGCGGACTCGCCGCCGTCCATCGACGCGTCGTCGTCATCGACTTCCTGCGGCGCAGGCGGCGCCGCCTGCGGATGCGGCGCGGAGGGCGCGGGGGCCGCGGCGCGCGCGCTCGCGCTCGGGCTGCGGGGCTCGGCCATCACCGCCGGCTTTGGGTGGATCTGGGGAATGCGGGGAAACGGTTTTTGGCGCGCATTCGGACGCGGCGGGTGGGGTGGACCACATCAACGAAACGCTCGGCAAAGTGCGAAGTGGAGTGGGCCACATGAAGAAGGTGGGATGTGTGTGGTGTGGACCACATGAACATGACGTTCGACTAGGTACGAGGTGGTGTGGCGCGTGGTGTGGCACATGGGTGCGCCACACGAGGTTGCGTTGGCTGGACGGCGTCCGTTGTGAGCAAGTGCATCGATCAATGGCGGAGCACGAGGAGCAGGACGCGCGCCAGCAGCGCCCCGAGTACGCCGCGCGCCGGTGATCGCAGCGTGTTGCGTGTCGACTGACCCGTTTCTGCATGTGTCTCTGTGTGCGCGTTGGTTGCTGCTGCGCAGACGGCTGCGGCCGCGGCGCCTCGAGCCCGACACGTTGGCGTACCTGAAGGAGGTGACGGAGATGCTGACGCAGTCGGGCGACGACGCCGGCGCCGAGGACGCGCAGCTGCTGCTGTGGAACGTGCTGGAGGAGCTCGCGCCACGCGCCGCCAGCGCCGCGTCCGACCGCCACGCCGGCGAGCTGCTGGAGGTCTTCCTGCCCAAGATGAGCGACGCACAGCTGCGCTTCCTGCTGCACAAGATGCAGGGCTACGTGAGCCACCTGTGGACCAATCGCTACTCGTCGCACGTGCTGCAGCACCTGCTGTCGCTCGCCAGCGGCGTGGTGGCCAACGAGGTGGACGGCGAGCAGGACAAGGGCGAGGACGACGACGATGAGCGCATGAAGGACGTCCCGCCCATGAGCGACGTCATCGTCAACATGGCCAAGGAGGTGGAGGCCGAGTGGATCACGCTCATGAACGACGTCAGCGCCAGCCACGTGCTGCGCTCCGTGCTGGCGGTGCTGGCTGGCAAGCCGCTCGTGCCCGAGAAGCGCGGCAAGAAGGCCAAGCACCGCGTGGTCACGTTCACGGAAGCCAGACCCGGTAAAGATGGAAGTGAGGTCAGCTACAGTGTGCCGGACACGTTTGACAAGCTGTTCAAGGAACTGCTGGCGGTGCTAATTAACTGCCCGACCCACGAGCTGCAGAACTTGCTGTACGACCAGAACTCGGGACCACTCATCGCCGCGGCGCTCAAGCTCGCGCCATCGAAATGCAAGCGTAAACTCGCGGAACATATTCTGCAGTGGGAGGATGAACACGCCTGCGAGAGCGCCTTCTACGACCTTGCAGCCGACGCCGTGACCAGTCATTTGCTAGAGGGGCTGTTTGAAAGTGCGAGCGACAAGTTCTTCACGAAGGTGTTTGAGCGCTGCATTCGCGGTAAAATGCTTATGCTTGCGGAGCACAACATTGCCAACTACGTGGTTCAACATGCCATTAAGCTTGTGCGTACGGAGGCTATTGCGTTGGAGGTTCTTGAGGAACTGGAGGCATCACTGTGGACATTGCTGACCATGGGCAGACCGGGTGTTATTTGGCGTGTGGTGGAAATGTGTGTAAAGTTCAAATTGCATCAGCAAGTAGTATTTGAAGCCCTTGTGAACGCGATCGCAAAGCAGGAGAGCAAGAAGCCGGAGGGTGTTCGCAAGAACTTCGTGGCGTCACTGCTGAACGTGCAGCTATCAACCTCTGCTACGTCGGCCAAGGTGAAGCTGAACGTCATGGGCGCAAAGATAATCGAGCAGATGCAGAAATTTGAGGCTGGCGACTATTTGACCCCTCTGTACAAGGGAATTCTCTCATTTAATGCTGTGCAGCTAGTTGCGTTAGCGAAGGATTCCACGGGTAGCCGCTGCATTGTGGAGCCCATTTGGGAGTCCAAGGAGCCGAGTACAGCATGGGTGCGACAAGAACTGTACGAGCGTTTTGTCGGCAAGTTCGGCTCGTTAGCTATGGATCGCCTTGGTGCGTTTTCGGTCATGAAGTGCTATGAAGACCTGCCGTTAGACCAGAAGGAGGCAGTTGTGCACGAACTGCTAGCAGTTGAGAACCAGCTAAGTGGAAGTCACTTTTCGCAGCTTGTGATGAACGCATGCCATCTTTTCGAGTACAAGCAGAGCCACGAAAAGTGGGAGGCACTCTACACGAAGCAGCAGAAGATAGCTGATTTGTTCAAGGATGTTGTGGAGGGCGATGGAGTGCCAGAAGAGGGTGCCAAAAAGCACAAGAAGCACAAGAAGGACAAAAAGTCCAAGAAACGCAAGGTAATTGCGCTCACCGAGGAGGAGGCTGAGCAGCGTAAGGAGGAGGTCGCAAGAAGTGCCGATGTGGCTATGATCATGGATGCGCTGCGAAGTGGTGCTGCTGACAAGGGTAAGAAGACTAAGAAGAGCAAAAAACGCCGCGGTGGTAACGAAGGCTAGCTGGTGGGTGCTACACACTACAGAATCGGATAGACCCTTGTCAGAACAATAGAGATTGCTGCATACATACGAATTTCCATTATCTTCAGTTTCCTATTTAGCTAACGTTATACTACTCAACACAGCACTGACTTGTGTCGAGTTCCATCGACGCTTCGGCCTCAATCCACCTTGCGATAGCTCAAATGAAATGTGCTGTGCTTTCCCCAAGCTGCTACAGACCCTTCTCTCGGTGCGTCGGGGGCATGATTGCGTCGTGCAGTGACCTTTTCCACCGACTTGCGTTTAGTGCGCAAGGACATTTCTGCAACGAATGGCATTTCTTCTGGAGTGAATGATGCTGACCCCGCTGTCGCCAGAATGTCCCCGTCGATGGAGAGGCGATTGTCGTCAAGGCACTGGATGCGAGTGCGCATGTGGTAAGATTGTTCGACGTTCTTCATGGCCCAGACGAAATTCTCAAGGAACACAAACAAACGTCCTGGTTTATCGACGCGCATCTCTCCGACATAGTCCCCAAAGGACCCCCCTCCAGCACTCGACGTGATCCCATTCGGGAACAGTCGGAACACACGATCCTTGCCGTCCAACACTACGTGCATGCAATCAAGTCTTTCCGCCAGGCCCCGCATCGATCGAACGCGAAGAGAGCTTTCTCGAATGTTTATCGCTACCTCCAGGTGGACAATCTGCGAAATAAGCGCCATCACAGAGTAAAATGATACATCTTGACTGCGTTTATCAGTAGAAGCGCTCGCCTCACCAATATCCCAACGTGAATCCTCCATGTCCAAGAACCATTCCCCATTCCAGATTTTTTCATCGTTGTTATGGGGAGCGTAAGCTGTTGAGAATGTTGCCGCACCCTCCGGGCTACGCAAACCCCGTGGCAAACTGCTAGAGCCAATAAACGAATCCCGCATCTGCGCCACAAACATATTCCATCCGGCGAAATTCTGCCCGCCCAACATCTTCCGGACGAGTGGCCGTCGATCATGGAAATAGTCGCATGAGTACACTGCAGCAATGACCTCCTCAGCCACATTGTCGAGATTACTCAAGGTCGTAGCTGCAAATACCTCGGTATCCAAGTGCTCTTCAAGCTCGCGCAGGAACTGCAGGAAGCATGCACGCAGGTCGTTCTTGTTGAGCACACATGAAGCATACTGGCGGAAAAACGTACGCATCCACCGTCGTGTTTCTCTGGAATAAAGCCATAACGCAGCTTGCGACGCCACTCGCAGCAGTGTTTCAAACTCTTGTGAAGCGGCAGTCGTCCAAACTTGCTCGTCCACACGAGCCCGATTTGCCAACAACTGAGCAAAGCAATTCGTGTTCTCGGATTTGACGGCGCCCGTTGAGATGGGCTCAATCAACTTTTGCTGCACCAATTTCCCAAGCTCGTCCACGAACGGGGCGTAAAACCCTAGCGGTGTCCAGCGCAAAAACGCGTACAGCAGCGCCATATTCTTGGACACCGCGACCGCCGCCGCATTGGCGTGCTCCCAGAACAACGTGTCCTCGAGCGGGTGCACCGCCCCGCTCTCAGCTTTCGGGAAAACCCGACGTCGCCTCTTGGCTGCCACCTCGTACAGCCCCGTCGTGCGGTCCGGCGGCAGCGACGACCAGCCTGTTCCCCCTCGATCTCGAGCAATGGGCATGACGCTCGCCGGTGACGACGGGTACCTCACATCCCGGGGGTCGTTCTGAAACCGCGCCACGGCGGACTTGGGGGAGATGCACCTTACCTGCTGCGGGATGGGCGTTTTGCCAAACTGCGGGTGCGCGTTTTCCAGCGGAGCTCGACGGTACGAGATGACCGTGAACTCGGGTGACGAGACCGCGTGCAGCACGCGGTAGAGCTGCGTGAAGGCCTCTCTGCTGGAGATGGTGGTGAAGTTGTCGTCCATGTCGACGGCGACGCGCTCGACCACGTAGGCCTTGAGCACGTGCCGCATGAGCCGCTGCGCCTTGTTGGCGCCGCTCTCCCAGTCGTAGTACCAGCGCGAGAAGGGCTTGCCATTGAGGTGGAAGACGAGCGGCCGGTCGCGGTCCGAGGGCTTCGGCACGGCCGCCACCATGGCCGACGGCCTGTCCAGCGCGCCGGCGATCCACTGGCCGTCCAGGTTGCTCTCGGTCTGCACGGCGTCGTGGATCTTGTCCACCTCGACGCACTCGCCCGCGCGCAGACTCACGTCGCTCACGGCCTCGAAGCGTGCGAACACGGTGAGCACAGCGCTGGGCGATGGCTCGCTGGGCGCCGGCCGCGCCGCCAGCTGCACGCGCAGGCTGAGCGAAGACCCGCAGTAGCTGCGCTCGATGTGCTCGGGGCAGCAGTGCGGGAAGCAGCGCAGGATCTTGAGCCCCTTGGTGCGGTTGCTCCTGCCACGTACGTGTGCAAGTTGAAGTCAAGGGAGAGGTTTTGGGTCGTTTTGGGGGCCACCCTTTTGGGGCGCTGGGTTCATCGAAAAAGGGGGAAAATTGGGTCACCTCTTGTACTCGGGCTGGAACAGCTGCGCGTGGTCGCACTCGAGGCGGAAGAAGCTGGCGGCGGCGACCTGCAGCGGCGGAGGCGGCCCCGGCAGCGCCATGCTCGCGGCGCCGGTGGTGTCTGTCTGTCTGTCTGTAACTGGTCTCTCTCGCGGGACGGCCTCGCTACTGGACCCACCGCCGCCTTGAGGTTGCGTGTTCGAGGGGAGGAATTGCCGCTTCGGGGCCTCTTGTGGGGGTTATGGACAACCTTGGGTCGCGGCGAAGAGTCGCCCTGGACCTGCGACAAGAAAGGACGCTTCCTTCCACATTGGGGCGGACGGACGCCCATAGTGAAACCAAGTCGCCGCCAAAGATCCAGCGTGGAAAATGGGTCCCTTTGGCGTCCTTCTATTGCAAAAATTGCGTTACCCTGTAGTAATCGAACTGTTGCAATACCGGTAGTACATTCGAGCAGAACCCGCTGCTCGAGCCGACTCACGGAGTTGGCTCCTCCGCTTAAGGACTTGCTGGGCCTTCGCAGGGCTTCCAAGGCTCGAGACAGACCATGATAGGATCAATGACCTGCAAGCAGCCTGAAGCTCGACGGTATCCACTCGAACGTGTGGCAGCGGACGGCACTATACGCGACCTTTCAATCTCTCCGACGATCATTTTGCTCAACTCTGGCGCGTTGAACGCTCTGCATTCGTTGCCCAACGCAGCGCTTGTCTTACACACCGGAACGAGAGTATAGGCGGCGCTGACTCATGAAGGTAGGGATAGTACAGGGCGTGATTTGGTCGGAGGACGTGCTTTCGGTTCTCGTGAGTTTCGGTGCTCGTGCGCTCGTCGGACGTGAGCTGAAATATTACTTGGGGATTCGTCTCGGGATGGGTCCAGCACGAGACGCTGTCTGCGCCTGTGTATGAGTCCATGCAATCGCAGCAATGTACGATATTATCAAGATGACTAGGTCAAGCCAGATATTTGTGATCGTCACAACGCTGGACCCAGGAAAGAGTGCACAGGCTCGAATATTCCAGGCAGCTCAGCGATATCTCAATCGCGGGATGATGCAGGTTGCAGAATCCACAAAAACGACTGGATTGTGTTGTTGACGAAGGAGTAGCCCACCTGACTGAATAAGAACAGGCATTTGCCCCCTTCATTCTTAAATTTCCACGCCGCGCAGCAGTTTCTTGGTGTTTTCTCTACTTCAAGGAAGTCACCTACCAACTCCTATGCATCCCGGGTGTGTGTGGGGGGGGTATGACAACGGAGATGAAGGATTATGTTTCCATCTCGGAACGAGGTCATACGCGGAATAAGCAAAATAATTGGTACACATTCGCCGCAAGGAAGGCGACATCATATCCAGCAAGACACGAAATTCGCTATTTCTTATCTTGTCAGTCATGTCCCCCGTTGTGATATTTATTCTTCTGTCGTGTACGAGGCTGCTGTAGTAGTTGCAAATACTGCCCATTACCCACCACCAATGCCTAATGCAGAGGCTGAGGTCGCACCGGCACTCGATGTAGGAGCGTACATTGTATGAAGGTTCGTCCCCGAAAACGGACCAATCGAAGATCTGTTGGTATGCTACGAAGCCCTCAGGGTAGCCTAGCTGCATCTCGCAATACTGAAAGTACTTCGTCGGGATATACAAAGGCAATACATATTGGCTGAGCGATGATAATCCCTAGTGTTTAATCACCAATCACTAATCGTAGTGATCATAATATCGGGATCCTCTATACTGCAATTCAAGATAGAGTGACTTTACCGTACATCACACGTTATCTTCCCCACCGGCAATACAATGAACTGTCTGTGTCGCATTAAGCATTTCCTCTTGAGATCATTCCCCCGGCTTGACAAAGCTGCCTGCTGTTCCCCACCCACCCCACCCCTTCACTTGTCGATTTAACATGCACATTGGCGCGATTCGTCCAGCTCTTTTCTTCTTTTCACCCAAAACTACTACTACGAATACTGGAAGCGTAAGTGTCTGCACCTGCTAACACGCAATACATGTACGTACTTGTTTCTTCTGAGCATCACGTTCGCTACTACCGTTGGCTGTAACACCAGCAAAATGCAATGCACCATATTGCGTTTGCTTTTTCTGACCCTTCGTGTTAAGCCTACGTGGTGTCGTTTCCGGATTCCCGTGCAACCACAGATAATCGCAGTGACGACAAGACTCAGTTAAGCTCACCAGCAGTGAATCATCATAATTCCGAAAATCGAGAGTTTATATCGCTCTGTCCATCTTAGGTGTAAAATACATTCCCCGGATTTGCGATAGATGCTGGACTCGACGACCAATTTCCACTTTCTTGAAGAGAGATGAAGTATAGTGGTAT
>BSXT01000868.1:0-59588 GCA_030267785.1 Phytophthora fragariaefolia | reverse complement strand
GCTTCTACGGGAAGTCTTCTTATTCCCGTACCATCGGAGCTCATGAAAGAGTCCGATGTAGTAATCGCGCCTTTGATCCGTCGCCGGATCAAAGTCGAGCTCCTTAGTGGCATCATCGTCGATGATCCCACTGCACGAGTACAGTGCGTACTGACTCGGTGGAGCAGTACTGCCGAAGCGAGATTGGATCTCGCTTGGAGTCGGCATCCATGGGTCGCGCACTGGTCCAGTGCGCGACACAACAGTCTTGGACGAAGTGGAGTCGCCTCCACTTCGCGGGCTGGACAACGGTCCAGCATCAGCGAGCGGTCTATCACTGCCGCTGCGCGAACGCTTCGAGCTCGAAGCGTCCGAGTCGTCCTCACGAGGACGACGGGATCCCACACTCGGATCCACACGTGTTCAAGACGAGGTTCCCTCGTCTTCTTCCTCTCCATCCTCCATGTCGGCATCGCTGCCGACATCAAATAGAGCTTCGAGCTCATCGCGGGCAAGCACAATATTGTCGCGCGTCTTCTTGTAGTCTCCTAGCGACATCGTTCGCTTGGGAGAGCTTGGAGTCGTCACCGTTGAAGTGACGACGGAAGTGGACGCCGGGGGGCTTCCAGTCGTCGCTAGATTAACGACGACAGTATTCGCTGCTGCAGATGCAGCAGGCGTGCCAGCGGCCTGCGTCGTTGGCGTGCTCGTTTGGAATGAGCACGAAGTATCCACCCCGGAGAAGTCTTCGGATTGATGTGTCGAGACCGGCACATCAAGTCCTAACGGGGGGATGGTATAGCGGGGCTACACATTCGGGCAACCTCCACATTAGTGCAACACGCAGTAATGGATACATTCGGGTGGGCCACATGCAGTGTGGCCACCATTCATAGTAGGAAGCACTACTATTGGCAGAAAGCAACAGATATCTGTCAATAAGGAGGATGCATTAGGACAGAGATTCTGCCAACCACTCGTTGGCAGATCCTCTCTCTATATATATATATGTATATCAGTTTTAGGAGGCAAGGCCAAAGTTAACATTCAAATTCAGTTCTCATTTCTACCAAAAAGGGTTATTAATACTACTTCATTTAGGTTAACTATACTTACGAGGTTAAGTATACTTAATCTAATATAAATAAACCTACGCTTCCTCCTACACGTCGCGCACACGTGTAAGCTAAAGTAGTTAGCTAAGTGGTAAGTAAGCCCACTACAAAGACCTCGTACAGGGGAGCTGAAGGAAACCCTCGGCGAAAGGCCAGATACGCTGGGGCTCTGCCTCACGCCCAGCAAATACACTCAGAGGTTTCTCTCTGCCTCAACACTCGGCCGCTTCTCTCTCTTGGCCTTACCAGGATGAACTCTCAGTCAATGCACTTCGAGTTCACCGGCAGCCATTAACCCGCCGCTGCCGAGTGTATCCAGGCCTCTCAGCTAGCTAGCTAGGCTTACCATGGACGGACTTGACCCTTTTGCCTTGGGTGGGGATTCTGCTCTGATTTAATAATTAGGGGTTCTGTAGCCCCATATGTATCTAATCCTAGATCCCTATACAAATATCAAGTGTGAACAGAGCCTTCGGCTAATCACGCGACCGACGACTCGGGCTAAGTACTAATAATGTGCCCGCCACTCGAGTGTTTAAAACACCCCTCACAATACTGACTACTCAGAGTACTTAGCGGGTTTCAGCCGGTGTTGTATTAGGACCGACAGAGCCCTCTGAGTACCTGTCACTCAAACGCGGTAAATGTGAATCTTGTCCATCTGGGTCAATCAGGAGGTCTGATGGCATTTCACCCGAAGGTTCAACACCGTTAGACCTCGGCGCGGAGCTTTCCGCGCCCGGTCGAATTCCAACACCTCATCCTGCTGAGTCCCAGAAACCCGCAAGTTATGCAGTTTTGAAAGCAGCTTGTAGTCGTAATCTCTGTCACAAAATCGCAACCGGATCTGCTGTTTAAACACGGCCCAGACACGTGGTGAGTCACCAAGCGTGTTCTCAAACTCGCGATACCACAACATGGCTTCAGGACCCAGAAAAGGAACAACCATGTCGACGAACCGAGTGTCAGGCGAATTGCGCTCTGACGCGTAGGCACTCAGATGTTCCTCTATGTGGAACAGCCACAGCTCGAGGTCCTCCGACGACTTGCCGTTGAACTTCGGTGGGTCAACCTTTTGTTTCTGCGTGTTGAACGTGCTTGACTCTCGAACATCTCGCATTAGAACAGCGCTTGCTGGTGCATGAACACCTGGATCTGCTGCTGCTGGGCCTGCGTAGCCTGCTGCTGCATCCTCATCATCTGCATGATCTGCGTAGTCACATTGCGTGCTGGCGCACCTTGGGAAGTAGCCTGACTAGGCGTGTTCGCAGCCGCCGATCCTGAGGAGCGCCTTGGGGAATCCATTTAAGTACGAATTGCTATCGCACTTAGTAGGAGTCATACGGTATCCGGAGAACGTCGAGCGATCAAGTCGAGTCGAAGTCGGGAGAAGTCGAACCAGAGTATCACCTCAGGAATAATTTCGAAATTATTATGGGTTTTACTTGGAAAACGAAGAGTCTTGAGCAATAGTAGGAAAAAAGAAGACTGGATTGAAAAGAGGTTAGGAAGGTCGGCACTAGCTCCGGCAACTGGTGTGGATAAAGAAAAAATGAAACCAACACTTGGTGAAACCACTGCTATCTGCGACGAAGTTGAAGCAGCGTGCTGGAAGTTGCTGTTGCTGGGATTGGGGGATATATCCCTCACACATGGTTCGATAGTAATCTACTCGTTATTAGCATTAGTAATAATAGTAGTCATAAACTATTAGTACTATAACTATTATGCGAAAGGGCTGGCATTAGTTCAGATTATTAATTTAGTCGTGAAGTTTTCAGAATAGTTAGTACTAGCGTACTACTAATTTCCAGGACGATCTTGGATCTTCGAAGGACGGCTCAATGGTTGGTTGGCCTGTAGCCACCAGTATCCGGTTAGCTGACATAGCCCCTTTGGTACATTTTTTCGCTTTTCATAACACCGATCACTTTAATAAGTGCACTAAAGTCGATTGCTGTACGAAGATTCGAAGCAACAGGTCTTGTTGCATTTGTGGCCAACACGCTCGTCATCACTGTAGCTACTAGCTACACAATGGAGCCAATCTGTCTAAACGGCACAATAGATGTAATCGTCATGCACACATGCATACGTTAGATTTGAAAAACCTACGAGCTGATCCAAATACTGACGCACAGTGATCAACCTTGCCCAACCCGACGTGAACAAAAACACGACCCAATTGTTCACTATCCCGGCCATGGCTACGCATCAGCCACCTGAATGTTGCAAGGTCTAGAGTGCAGGTTTTTCCATCAGTTGAAAAAAGTTTGGTTCGGTTGAAGTTGCTGTACAATATTCCAAGAGCGTGTTTTCTCCATAGGATTTTCGAAGTGAGTTCGCTGCAAACGCGTACAAATAACAAGCTTGCACACCATAAGTTAGTACAGCGTCACAATCGAGCTGAAATTGATCGTATAGAGGCGAGTAAACGAGGAATGTGGTAGGTTTATTTTAGTACTAATAGTAGCGATAGTTAGTATTAGTACTAAGTATGCACAGGTGAATTAGTAGAGATATACTAAATTTCAAAACGTGAGGTGGCCGTAGTTAGTCTTAGTACTAAAGGCGCGAAACCCTCACTACTATCGAACCCTGCCCTCACATCATCCGACTGTGCGGAGTATCAGGTCTAACAGTTTATTAGAGGTCACCGGCCGCGAAAACGGGGGTCTCACTGAATTCCGTAACCCTCTAAGCTGTTCCGAAAACTAAAGTTTTCTAATAACGAGTAGATAGCAATCGAACCCTGGTTGCGAGCTCTCCAGCTGGACTCGCATCGGGCTCATTGCATTAGGTCAGAATGATTTAACTCGAGGTTTGGCTTGGGAGGCGTATTAATGATGTTGATCTGAGGAATCGCTCTGCGCGGTGGGCGTGCAAAGTAAAACTGACATGTATTCGGTTAGGGAGAGCTAGTCTGCTCTGTTGAAGTTGTGCTGCAAGCTGTTTCCGTTGACATTTGAAAGGGGTCGGATGACGCCGCGGCTGTGGCACAAACTAACGACTGTGGTGTTGTCGGATCGGCGTGATGTCGCTTGCCGGGAGCAACACAGACGGATCACTCCCCCCCCCGTTTTCGCTGCGCCGGCGCGACAGACTCGCGTAGGGCTCTCCACATCGCCTGTAGGGCCCTATGCCTGGGGTGTGCGGCGACGACGTTGACAAGCTTCGACTATAGCGAACGCCTCTTTCTCCACAATGGCCCACCGACTGGCAGCACCTACAAACTTTCCACTGAGGAATGCAAGTGGTTCATGTCGTTGCTCGCCTCGGGGCTTTTCCAGGTCGCCTGGAGGTATTTGGGTAGCTACAGCTCCCCAATACTCAGCGCTTGCGTCGGTGAATAGGCACACATCCCAATCCGCTCGAGGGTGTGCGAGGGGCGTAATTCGGGCGAGAGCGTCCTTCAAATTGTTGAGACTGGCGGTCTCCTCTTGTCCCCACTGGCATTCATCCAACTTGGTCTTCTGCAGTTTGGACTTCTTGCGGCTGCCTGTGATCTTCATGGCCACCTCTAACGTCTTGTACAGCGGACCCGTGATGTCCGCGTACTCCGGGATGCTGGTTCGCATCCAGTTAGCGGCACACAGCAGTTGTTGGAGGTCAGCGGCGGTAATAGGGGGCGCCATGTCGATGAGCCCTTGAATGGGATCCGGGCAATGCGTCGGCTGCTGAGATCACCCTCCCGCACCACTTAATACTCTTCGTGAAGAATACACACTTCCCTGGGTGGAGCTTTAAGCCGTAGTCCGCACACTTCTGCATGACCCTATCAAATAAGTCACACAATTCCGCCTCTGTCGCCGCGTACCCTAGCAGATCGTCCAGCCATGCGAGGACGCCACGGTTAATCTCGTCTCGGAAGATCTCTTCTACTGCTTGCTGACAGAATGCGACTGAATCAGTGGCTCCCATGGGGGCACGGAGGGGCGTGTACATGCCTCGGTGGGTCATGAACGTGAAGAGCTCTTGGGATTCGGGGTCGAGAAGCAGCTGCCAGTAGCCTTTAAACCAATCGCACGAAAAGAAAACCGTGGCGCCTTCGACATGAGTGATCACGACTTCCAGCTGCGGCATGGGGAAGGGCATGGCCTCCGTGCACGCGTTTACTGCACGGTCGTCGATGGTCATGCGTAGGTCTCCCATGTCCTTCTTCGGGACGATGCGTGGTGGTGAGCACCATCTACTGCGGTTGTTCTCTCGAATCAGCAACGCTTCCAGGAGTTTGTTCACATGCGCGTCCAGAAATATGCGGTGGAGCAGCGGGTATCGGCGAGCCTTGCATTTTACGGGCGTAGCGCCAGGCTTGAGTCGAACCTTGAGTGGGGCGACTTTAACCGGCGGGTCCAGACCAAACTGCACACGGAAATTGTCGGTGTACTTGTCCAACGACGCTTTCATTCGTAGTAGGCCCCGCTCGCTTAGCCCACGTGTGACAGCCTCCTTCAAGCCCTTGATAAAAAGCTCCTGAACGCGCTGGGAGGCCACGTCATCGCTCTCGAACTTCAGCGTGAGGGCAAAATCTTCCAATGCGGTCGCTTCGCTGCTGGATGGTGGGTCGTAGCAAGCCTGATACTGGAGTCGCTGCATCTTCAGCATCGGCGAGCTGTCGGGTGGCAGCGGGGCGCCGCCTCCTCCATCGTATTCCGGCTGCTTTGTAAGCGCTGCTACCAAAACCGCGTCCACCGAGTATCCTAACCGCTCCATCATCGGACGGCCAATCGTAATGTTGAGCTCCTCGTCCGTTTCGTCCACCCAGCACCGCAGGTTGCTTAGCACTAGGGGCCCAGCTGAAGTGGCTAGACTCACTTTGCGTATCAGGGCGAGGCGAAATAGGACAACGAGCTGGCCGCCGACCGGTTTTCCATGCGCTGGTGTGGGTGCGTCGCGCAGGTCAAGGCCAGGGTCAAGTTTCAGCAGCGCCTCAACAGCTGCGCGGGAAATGAGAGTGTCGTCAGACCCACTGTCGAGAAGAGTTGCAGTCACCTCTAGCCCATCAGCAACGGCAATAACGTGGCCGGGGGCTGTCGTGTCCCCTCGGAACTGCTGCCAGAGGGGACGCCACCATCAGGAGGTACGTGCAGTTTTTTCGTGTGCAGACGCTGTTTTGCCTGTTTCCTTTTCTCGCACTTCCGCGATAAGCTTCTCTGCCTCGCCTGGTTGTGCGTGCGGGCAATGACGCACACTGTGCTCTGGAGAAGCCCATTTTAAGCATGGTAGCGCAGGGCGCTTACGCTCACCTGCAGTAGACTGGTCACTGCTCGGTTTACTGCTGGTCGTCGTCGAACTGCTGGGTGTGCTCGGGTGCGGCGACTTACCACGTTGTTCGCGCTGGCCTGGCTTTGCCTCTGATGCAGGCTTCTGGGATCGCGCGTCATCATTCCACTGCATGTACTGGGCCAACATTGTGGTGACCCACTTGCAGAATGGAACAATTTGCTTCTTCATCTCCTTGTTTGACTCCATGGTGAGCTGATGCCGGACACTTTCTCGAAACCCAACCAGCTGCAGCGCCTCCAATAGGTAGCCCACGATGCGTCTCGGCGCCTTGCGGAACATGTCGTCGCCAAGATTGTGAGCCTCCAGAATTTTGTACATGTCCGCCTGGAGTTGGTTCATACGCGACTGGGCCTCCTTCATCTTGACATTCATGCGCAGCGACTTCATTGCTTCATCTATAGTCAAGTAGTTGTCTCTATCCACTGGAACGTTGGCCTCCAGGAAATATTGTATCCACTGCTCGTCAGTGATCGTTTCGGGAGCACACCCGAACTCGAACATTGCGATGCGACGACGAGTATCCCCGTCGATACACGCCATGATAGGCATGACAAACGGGCGATTTGCGGGGGTCTGGAAATCCGAGAGCGCAATGGTGTAGGCCTCATACTGCCGCATGAAGGTTTGGCGCTCCTCAAACGTACTCCCTCGGTAGACAGGGGCTGCGGGAAGATTCGGGGCATTCAGCACCGGGGTCGAAACGGCGGTCATGGACACGTCGCTGACACCACCCGGGGAGGCTGGTACCGGTGTCGAGGGACCGAACGGGTTGGTGATCGGAGCGCTCATTCGGCGGGCGGCTGCAGCGCGGTGTGCAGCGTCGGCGGCTTCGTTGTCGGTCTCTACGTTGAGTCGTTCGAAGTTTTCCGTCAACTCGGAGAACGACGTGTGTCGTACCGAGCGACGGCGTCCCATGTTCGGGCTTGAGTCTTGATGCTCAACCGAACTAAAGAATTCTTTGATCTGAGCTATCGCTCTGCGCGGTGGGCGTGCAAAGTAAAACTGACATGTATTCGGTTAGGGAGAGCTAGTCTGCTCTGTTGAAGTTGTGCTGCAAGCTGTTTCCGTTGACATTTGAAAGGGGTCGGATGACGCCGCGGCTGTGGCACAAACTAACGACTGTGGTGTTGTCGGATCGGCGTGATGTCGCTTGCCGGGAGCAACACAGACGGATCAGAAGTACTTCAGTACTTATGCGAGTTATGGGCTTGAGGACGACGACTCATCGTGCGTTGGAGGCCGCACTATCATGCAACTTGACCTCGAGCTGATCAGCTAGTGTAAAAGTATAAATTTCCAGGTTATTTGATACTGAAAAATCGGACCTCCACTGGAATCCACTGCTCAGCTTTGAAATAAATTTCAGAGAATAGATCCCGATGACCCACCAGCAACAATATACTTACATTGTTATTTGAAGCAGTCTATATTTGTCGATTCCACACGATGCGTAGGGGGCATTCATTTAAATGGGGGCAGCCCTTCCTTGCCCTGGTGGGACACAAGCAACACAATGACGGTAATTGATCCTGAACAGTGGTTTGAGAATTAATCACAGACTAACTCTTCGCCTTTGGCTGACAAAGCTGCGATCACTAAGCTCTCCCCACATTATTTGAGTTGTGGTATGTTAAAGAGCCAGGCGGAGCAATTCTGGCACGATCAACAATTGGAATCACTTTGCCAGAAATGTCTTGCTTGTCATGTAGATGGACTACAAACGTACCGCGCTACAGTCCATAACCATTGAAACCAAGTAGAGTGCCGCCTCGAACCGAGAGATAACGCGTGTTGTGCTTTGATCTGTTCGCCATTCACATTGCATTTACTCCGCGCTAAACGTTGGTCATTAGTTAACTTAGCTGAGAAGTCCGCGGTTGCCAATCACTTACGTAGTTGATCCTCCAGAACATGGGTCTTTTGTGTTCAGTGTTGCTGATGCGCAACCACATCATCCATACCTAAATTCGCAAGTCGCATCTGTATTGCGCATCATTTCGATGATCATTAATGCTTGTACGGTACTGGTACGTTATCAGCCGTTATCCGCTGAGTATCGGCCTCAGACCTCGGCTGGCAACAACTGTAGTGATACAGTATCCGTTCTTGTCGCCTCGGTTGTCCGGGGAACTAGTCGCTGCTCTACATGCGACAATTCTGAGTTGTTTGAGTCGTGTCAGTACATGTACATGTACTACTAGTAGTATATGCAAGCGATCTCGGGGGAGGGGGGGCATTGCAATATGCTTACGATAATTTCATGGAGTTCCGGGCTCATAGAAGGCGGCCCATCTGCATTGAAGATGCAGGTTCATAGCGGGCGAGAAGGGTTCCGTACAATCATGATTAAGACACAGGCATGCTGCGCTTGAAGGAAGGCATCGTAGCCCTGCTTGTGCACGCGGTTCGCGTTGTCGCCCTGACAACTTCAACCGATACAGTCGAGCGCCGCACACTCAACCATTGCGACTGTCCTCATCTGCCTTAAGAGCGTCCCCAGCACCTACGTCACTCACGCGCCAAAGTTTGCCCAAAGTTTGCTCCGAGCCAAATCGCGTTCAGCTCCGGAGATACGTTCCGGGACGTGCCTCGCGTCAGCCTCAGCACAGCTCACTTGCGTCTGATGTCCAGCGCCAACGAAGGGACGGTCGGGAAGCCCGCCGGCACCAACGTTGAGCGATAAGGTAAAACCGGCAACGGCCGGTGCGAGTCCAGTGTTGCGACCAGCAATGTAAACGGGAGCAGCAGCGAAAGTCGCCAGTGCGATGTGCGCGAAACGAATGGCCCTCGCTCCACTACTCCCGATAGTAGATGCCTTTTCGCGCGCACAGTAGCGATCGAAGAGCACTTGTTTCCAGTGATCGCAGGCTCGACCATTTTCCTTCCTTCTTCGTAACCCGGTGTCTCTCAAGATGCTAGCGCTCGACATCACCAACATCGCTGCGACCATCACGACCATCATACTGCTGTTCTCACCGTTCCCAGATTTCCGACGGATCCACACGCTAAAGTGCACCGGCGAGGTCCGTGTGTTGCCCGTCTTGATGCTGGGTGCCAACTGCTATACGTGGACCATGTATGGGTTTCTGAGCGGCACCTACTTTCCTGTCATGTCCATCAACGCTTTCGGAGCGCTCACGTCGCTCGTGTTCACTCTGGTCTTCTACCGGTGGACTTCGGACCGACCGGCACTGCACAAGATGGGAGCAATAGCCGGCACTTGGGCAGTGCTAGTACTGCTCTTCGCGGTGCTCTGCAAGACGGACGTAATTCCTCTTTCATCCAATGTTCAAAAGAAAATCGTCGGGTATATCGCCGTGATCATCAACGTCGCGCTTTACGCCTCCCCGCTTCAGACGATGAAGTTCGTACTCCAGACCAAGTCGGCAGCCTCTCTTCCAGCTACAACGTGCTGCGTGAATCTCATCAACGGGTCGTTATGGGTGCTATACGGTATCCTCGCCAACGATATGTTCGTGCTCACCCCCAATGCCATGGGCGTGGTGCTGAGCGTTATCCAAGTGGCTCTGTGTATCAAGTTTCGACACAGTGGACGCATCGAAGCTCGAGATGCCGTTGTGGACACCAAGTGTGACGCAGTGATCTTGTCTCCGGTGGTGGGAGGTATGCCCATCGATATCGTGAAGTCGCCAGTCTATGAAGCCATTCAGTCTCCGGTTTGAGATCGGAACGCCTGAAGATTCTCATGACATTACCGCAGACTGAAGTTGAATGTGCTCACTAACTTCCGCTCATTTCACGAAGCCGAGTATCATCTCAAGCGCAGAAATCCTTACACTGGTGCGCAAAGATTGACCATAACCTCACACTTAAGTGATTCATTGCTTTCACTTTGCAAGCAGACCAGTTTTTGCAATGCTTTTAATAACTAGACTAATCTGATCCATCTATGAAACAAATGGAGATCGCAGTGAGTAACCTATAGAAAAATCATTAAGAGTTCCCTGCCAATACAGTTTAATTCTAACTCGCGCCCATGAAACTGTCAGGGGCCACCATGGATCCGATTGAGGCGACGCCTGAGCGACTGAGCGACAAGTTGAAGATGTCACTCAAACGAGGTTAGGCTGTTCCAAAAGTTGAAATTTCTAAAGCTTTCTTTTGTTGCCTCTCCGTGATGATTACCAATTGTTCCTCTGGACAAGCCAGCACCTACGACTCAACAAGCCCTGCAACGCTGGAGTTGAACGTGTTCCTCACTGGTGACGGTGCGTCGGCGGGGGCGTCCTCGGGGATCATGATGCCTATAGCTCCGGAATTTTTTTTCGGTCACCTCAGTTCGCCCGCCAATACGCTTTCACCAAGCAGCATGAGCCTGCAACAAGAACTTGCTGAGGTGAAGACGCTGGGTACAACCACCCGATCCGCAAGAGCTAGTTGCTCTCGCCCAGACTGTGCAAATACCAGTTTGGTGAACGGTCTGTGTTTCGCGCACGGCGGGGCCAAACGCTGCTCTTATCCTGGGTGTGTGAAGGTTGTCGTATCGAAAGGAAGGTGCTTCGAACATGGCGGGGGTTCGATATGCTCGCTTCCTGATTGCGTCATGCGGGCAGTACACCGAGGCAAATGCTTCACCCATAGGGAGAAGCGGACGTGCACGTATCCAGGGTGTACGGGAACTGTTGTCACCAAGGGCTTGTGCAGTGCTCACGGAGGAAGGTGAAAGTGCACGCTACCAGGTTGTGCGATGCTTGTGCGGTCAAAGGAGTTGTGCAGTGCGCATGGAAGATTGGCCAAGGGCAAGCATCCTGGTCGCACAAAGCTCCGGCAGACGAAGGGGCTGAGTATCCGGTATGGAGGAGAGACCCCGGTCAAGGTTCGCGGTGGACCCAAGCATTCGCATCTCGAACACTGAGCTAGGTCTCGGTATCACTACGAGCTCCAGACCAAGCTTCATCACAATCCCATCCGAATGTCCCGAGCAGAGGCATAAGAACTGAAGCCAACCACTGCCATCTTCGCTCCGTTCCGTCCCCAACTGTGCAGCAGTAACGTCACACTCGCTCGGTCTCTTGCTCCACGTTTGAAGCCGCGCGCCTGGGTGCGTTCCGATTGGTCCGTTCCCCTTCCCTCTTCCACGTCACTCTTCCGAGGGGTCGTTGCCCACAATTTCCACCAATCGCAGCGCTCCACCTGGATCCCACGGGCCGCCGCGTCGTCACTCGCCAAGATGCTGCGCCGCTCGCTGACTCCGCTGCTCCGCGCGCGCCGCTGCGCGCCCGCGCTGGTCAGCGGCCCGTCCGGCCCCGGCGGCAGTGACGCGCCTTGCGGCCCGTGGCTCGCGGCGTTGGCCGCCGGCGTGCTGGGCGTCGCGGGCGCCGCGCTGCAGCTGCCGCCGCGCGACGCCGAGTGCTGCGGCATCGTGGGCGTCGTGGGGCGCTCGCCGAACGCCGCCGACTTCCTGCTGGAGGGGCTGACGATCCTGCAGAACCGCGGCTACGACTCGGCCGGCATGTCGACGCAGCCCAGCGCGGCCGAGGGCCAGTCCGCGCCCATCACGACCACCAAGTTCGCCAGCGTCGTGGGCACGGCCGACTCGATCCGCCTGCTGCGCGAGACCCGCGCCACGCACGACGGCAACTCGGCGGGCATCGCGCACACGCGCTGGGCCACGCACGGCGCCAAGACGGACGTGAACTCGCACCCGCACACGGACATGCACGGCCGCGTGGCGCTCGTGCACAACGGCACGTTCACCAACTACTACGAGGTCAAGCAGGAGCTGCTGGACGAGGGCGTCGTCTTCTCCTCGCAGACGGACACGGAGGTGGCCGCGCAGCTCATCGGACACCTCATGGGCGAGGGCGCCGACCTGCTCACGGCCGTGCGCCTCGCGCTCAAGAAGCTCGAGGGCACGTGGGGCCTCTGCGTCATGGCGCGGGACGACCCCGGCAAGATCGTCATCGCGCGCAACGGATCGCCGCTCTGCATCGGCTACGGATCCAACGAGATGTACGTGGCCTCGGAGACCACGGCCTTCAGCCGCTACGCCAAGCGCTTCATCTCGCTCAAGGACGGCGAGGTGGCCGTCATCAAGAGCGACTCGGCAGAGCTCAACCCCAACGACGACGGCAAGGAGGAGGGATTCCTGCAGCGGTTCCCCACCAGCAGGCTCGCCGTCGCGCCGGACGTCAAGGTCCGACTCTCGCCCGCGCCCTACCCGCACTGGACGCTGCGCGAGATCATGGAGCAACCCAAGGCCGTGGCCGCGTCGCTCGGCTACGGCGGCCGCGTGTCGGACGACCATGTGTACCTCGGCGGCCTGGACGCCGAGAAGGAGCGCATGCTGAGCATCAAGCACCTGCTTATTGCTGCGTGCGGCACCTCGCTGTACGCGAGCAAGTACGGTGCCAAGCTGATGCGCTCGCTCAACGGGTTTGACAGCGTTGAGACGGAGGACGCATCCGAGTGCACCAGTGACAGGTTCCCCAAGAAGGAGGGTGGACTGCTAGTGGTATCCCAGTCTGGAGAGACCAAGGATGTCCACCGCGTTCTCAAGACAGCGGAGGAGTTGCAGCTGGAAGTGCCTACCTTTTCAGTTGTGAATGCGGTGGGATCATTAATTGCGCGCACGACCAAATGTGGAGTTTACCTGAACGCTGGTCGCGAGAATGCTGTGGCGAGTACCAAGGCCTTCGTGACGCAAGTTACGGTCATGGGGCTAATTGCTTCGTGGTTTGCGCAGAACCGACCGGACGGCAACCGTTCAAAAATGGCCGAGCTGATCCAGAGCATGCACCGGCTTCCTATCGCGATTGGAATGGCTCTCCGCTCTCGTGAGCAGTGCGCTAAAATTGCCGACAAGTTGCTGTCCGCTGAACATCTCTTTGTTCTGGGTAGGGGATATGGCGAGCCGATCGCCTACGAAGGCGCCCTAAAAATCAAGGAGATCACGTACTTGCATGCTGAAGGATACCCTGGTGGTGCTCTGAAGCATGGCCCCTTCGCTCTTATTGAAGGGAAAAAGAATGGCAAATTTGGCGCCACTCCAATTATCCTCATCGTACTGGATGACGAACACGCGACGTTCATGAAGACGGCAGCTGAGTCTGTGCGTGCTCGAGGTGCCCATACTATCGTTATTACTGATAACCCGGCGATGTGCGAAAACATAGCCGACGAGGTCATTCCTATCCCGACAAACGGCCCAATGACGGCTCTTCTTGCTACCATTCCTCTGCAACTTATCGCGTACGAGCTTGCAGTGCGGAAGGGCATCAACCCGGACGTACCGCGTAACCTGGCTAAGGCTGTCACTGTGGATTAGACTGCTCTGTTCTTGACAAGGTCAATGACTTTCGGAAAGACTGTACACAAGCTTTTGCTAGCCATAGACCGTTATCTTACCCTTCTTTTTCATCAAGTATTGACTCCTTCTTTACCAAGTATTGATTCACGCCTTACACTGCAATATGCCACTATGCCTATATTAGCGAGCTCCAGCGTAAATATAAGTACAGTACAGTACAGTACTTAAGTTCGCCGTGTGACCTTGGACACAAAGGAACCAAAGTTCTCTGAAATTTATGAATTAAATTAGAGAATCTCCGGAGAGTCAAAAATCGCTCAGATTGCAGCATTTCCAAATACTACTAATGAATTTCCAGGAAGTCGAACACTTTCATTGTGCTGGTGCAAGCACAATACTAAGTATACAATCACCCACTCCCAAGGCAACCTTTTGAGTACTGCAACGTGAAGATCAAAGTGTTTAGTACTAGAACCCTCTGTGATAAACCAGCCTGTGCAGATTAGCCGATAAGTACACTATGGAGCAGTAAGTGCGGAATGAGAACTTGCAAGAAGATAAATCCTGCACTCTATTTACTTGCCGCAGAAGTCGTTTGATTTCCTTGCGGGGTCAAAGCCACAGTCACGACAGGAACAATCTGTAATGTCGACCGATCGTGAACGCCGCACGCAGCCAACGTTTCATCGAGTCCAACAAGCTTTTTCCCGCTTGCGAGGTAAAGATCAAACTGGTCCACCGTCTGGAAACGTTTCTGACGAACTAAAACCGCAGCTTTGAAGTGTCCAAGTTTTTTCATGGAGTAGACACTGGCGGAGATAAGCATGCCACCTGGCATTCGACAGCTTACCTTGATCCGCACGTCTTGCGGCTTCGCTGTGTAAAGAGGTTCAGTTGCCGACATATCATCCTCCTGTAAATTGCTGGGCTGTCGAAGAAGCCTCTGTGATGGTGTTCCCGGGCTTGTAGGTTCGTCATATTGACTTCCAATGGATTGGCGATACTCAGTTGATCGGCGTGTTGTCGATCGAATGTGGTGAACCAGCCCATGCTTCGCAGCAAGAAAATTGACTCGCTGCTCCCCGTTGGGCCGCTGTCGCAGCCAGTTGAATGGATCGTCGTCCTGCTCAGGCGTCTCAGTTGACACCGAGTCGTGCGTATCTGGCTCGACATGCAACGCTGCATTAGCTGTTGCTGGCCGAATAATTGGCGATGAAATTGTTCTAGCGTGAAGCTTAGCGCTACGAATCCTTCTCTTAGCAGCGCTGCGAACAACTTTATCCTTCTGCTTTGCGTAATGTCGAGAAGAATTCCATGATGTTGATACATTATATGACGCAGGCGTTAGTGCTGGGCGCCATGTAACAACTCGCTTCTCCCTCGAGGCACCAAAAAGCGCTGGAGAAGGTGCCCCCATTGTTGTCCTGGGAGCAGATGAGTCCCATAGTCGTTTGATGTCATAGGTTCCCACGGCAGGAACCGCCTCTTTACCAGCCACGGGTTCACGGCCCACCTTAGAGAACACTAACACGTTTTGAGGGTTCAACGACGAATAGCAGGTGCGTGTTTGCGTATCAACCTCGACAAGATCAAGGTGATTTTGTTGTCGCTCCGGAATTTGTAACACCAGATCTCGACGGCTTGTCGAGCCGGGAAGAATAAGACGGCTACGTGGCGACTTAGAGATTTTCGTGGGGGACGCTAGATCTGGATGTGCAGTACTTGATCCCAAATGTCTGTCCTTCAATGTTGCAGTATTAGATTCTATCCGAGCATGTATTGCCGGTGAGTTAGGACAAGCCGATGCAGCACGCTGGGAAGGTGAAAATGGTCCTCTGGTTGTTCGAGATAAAAATGCTGCAGTTGGGGTAGCTGTCACGTCTCGAACAGGCCATTGATCCGGGAATTCGTAAGCTCCAGGCCCTGGTATGAACTGTAAGCGTGTTAGGAATTGTTTTGTACCGAAATATGAAGCAGGAAGCACGTACGTTTTTGGGTTGCTTTACCTCACCTCGTGCATTCAGCGAGTCATCGTCAGCATATCCCGGCGGGACACGGAAGCGCTGTTCTAATGCTGCGACATTGACATCCAGAGCCTTCTGAGCTTCGAGGCGAAGCACTAGGCGGAATACTTCCCGCGACACAAACGGAGCGGTCTTTGTGAAATCAGTAGGGCGTGGCAACAGGGGCATTGAGCTAGATCGACGAGTCATGGTGGTGATGTCAAAAGTTCTCTTCCTGCAAAAGCAGGCAAGCAAGCATGCTAAGACTTCATGTGCTAATTCGAGCGATTTCAGTTGCATTTGTTGAGAAGGCAAAACGAGAAAATATGTTATCCACCAAACCTGACACAGGGGGGATACTACAGTACGGACCACTAGCCTGCGATGGCCAGCGCGCCGTCGCGTTCTTGAAAGTGGAGCGCAGAGAACTGCTACGGCATCAGCTTCTAATCGGCTGCTAGACTAACTGACGGTCGACGAACAAGCGATGAGGCCATGAGCGTTTGAAGGACGCGAGCCGCTGATGGACGCAAACTGGGATCATACTGCAAACACTCGTGCGTCAGCCGACGGATAATCTCGGGACAGGTGTCGGATACCTTAGGCCTCAGCTTTCCGACAGCTACCTGCTGAACGATCATAGACTCTTCAAGTCCTAGAGTTTGGTAAGGAATCTGGTGCGTGTCCATTTCCGTGAGCAAAACGCCGAGCGAGTAAATATCGGCCAGTTCACTGTAGTCTTCGCCAAGAATGATTTCGGGTGCCACCCAGCGAGCCGTTCCAACACCAGCCGTCATCGTTCTCGCCACCGTGCGCTCACGGCTCTCGCCAAAATCGGAGAGCTTTGCTCCTTTTTGCGAATCCACGAGAATGTTTCGCGACTTGATGTCACGGTGAATCAGCGCTGGCTGCAAGCTGTGCAAGTAGTAAATCGCCTCGCAAACCTGAACACAGTATGCGGCCTTGCCGTTCTCCCATGTAAGGACTGATGGCGGGTTTCCCCGTAGAACCGACAGCAAGTCGCCTGAGTCCATGTATTCTAAGACGATTTGGATGTCAGTCAGCTCATCATCCCAGCAAGCACCAATGAGCGTAAGGATGCACCGATGAGAGAGTGAGGCCAGGAGGTTGAGCTCTGAGACAAAGTCCTGTACACTGGTTCCCTCAACTGTGATCAACTTCTTGACAGCCACGAGATCTTTACCATGCAGTGCTAGCCACACTTCACCGAAAGCACCTTTAGCAATCTTCCGTGTGTAGTTTATTTCCTCCATAGGAATCTGCACCACATTGCCACTGATAATCGAGCTTCGAGATCGATGTCCGCCGGCAATTGGAAGAGTAGATTGAACGCTGCTCCGTCGTGGTTGGGCATCCGACATTTTCTTGCCATGATCCGAAAGACCAGCCAGCTGGAAAAGATTCGGAATAGAGCTGCGAGGGGTACGGGCGCCAGCAGTGGGCGGTCTCTGTTGTGAAGAAGCGCGTCCACGGCTTCCTGCTCGGTTCCGTGCTGGTGTACTGTTTATCGAATGAGGAGTAGCCACTCCCACCATGTCGGGCGTGTTGGAGAGGACAAATTGTTGGTTTTTCACGCGGCGGCGGTAGAAAAAGAACCCTCCAACTCCTAGAACTACCACCACAGCTAGAACAATAATAACGATGATTAAGGTGCTGCCACTAGATGATGATCCTGGGTGAGCACGAAAAATTAGAAACTGCTATTCGCGTAACAACAACGACAGGATAAAGTTTCTTACCCCCCGATCCGCTTGATGAAGCTGCATCATCTGACACGCAAACCACAGAGTCCAACACGTCGGTGGCAGTGCCAGTAGTGCATGATCCAGTGGTGATATCTAGTGAACTTTCCGACGAAAGTTTCCGCAAAAAACTGTACTGTGTCGACGTCACAGTCACACTGCTGATACTGTTGCCAGCGATATTTCTATAACACATGGATAGCGTCCGGAAGATGTCATTCCCTGAGTAAACGTTTCCGCGAGGACGTAACGACTAGCAAAATACGTACAGTACGTTGAGATTAGTCATGTTGAAGATGACCGAAGGGAACTCCGTCAGCTTGTTGTCCGACAAATCACTGAACACACACACCAAGGGTTAGCTATGACAGAAGAATGAATCGATCCAAGAAAGAAACCACTTACAGAGTTGTAACGGAAGGGAGGTCCACATCGAAAGTCGCGATCGAGTTATCCGTAAGATTCCTGCAAGGACAGCAAAAGCAGCTATCAGTAGAAGCTCCGATAGTCGACCACGTTGACGGGGTGACGCACAAAGTCGTCACACTCTGCAGAGTTTCAGCAACCGAAGCGTCCGAGTCCGTGACGCTCGTCATCGTGTTCTTATTGAGATTGCTGGCATAATAAATAAATAAATAATAATTAGCAACCGCAAGCCGATGATGCCAACCAGCACCACTCACAGCGTCACCAGGTTCTTGTTGGCGAGGTTACCCAGCTGCGACGGCAGGCTGGCCAAGTTGCAGTTCTCCATGGTCCTGCAGTCATCGTCACGTCAGCACGACTTCTCCCCCCAGTAGTCGAGCAAGCTCCTCGACAGTCTACGTACAGTAGGGAGATTGTGGTCGGCAGGAAGCCGGTGGGCAGCGCCCCGAGATCCAAATTAGTCAGGATCCTGCAACATAACGCGCCAGTGAGTCAGCCAGCCACCCGTGACGACATCCGAGCAGCGAAATGACCCGCCGCGTCACGCACAGCTGCTCCAGCACCGTCGCCGTGGCGAAGGCGTCGTCATCGAAGGCGACGGACTTGAGCGATCCCTTCTGCACGTTCGTGTCGTCGAAGCCTGTGATCTGGCTGTGTGAGAAACAGGCAACGGCAACATGAGTGACCATCACTCCGACCGAAAGCTTCGAAAAAAAACTCCAAAAAAATCTCTCCGTACATATTGCGGGTGGCCTCGGCGAACTCGACGCCGGAGACCGTGTCGATCTCGGCGCTGGGGAAGGCCGCAGCTGCGCTGCCGCTGGCGCTCGAGGTCCAGGCGTCCGAGGACTCCGGCTCTTTGACGAACACCGTGAACTTCTTGGCCACCGAGTTGTAGGCGTCCAGGCACTGGTACGTGCAGGCGGCGCTGTGCTTGACGCAGTCGTTGCGCGAGGCCTCGCTGCAGCTGGACGACGCGCTGTACTGCACGCACGGGTCGCCCGAGGAGCACGAGCTGCCGCAGTACGTGAGCACGGCGCTGGCCGTGTCGTTGGCGCACCACGAGACGGAGGACGAGGACGAGGACGAGGCCGCCGCCGCGCCGCCCAGCAGCGACGCCCACAGCAGCAGCATTCTCGCGACGGGCGTGGGAGGAGAATGCGGAACTGCTGCGAGGTTGCGCGAAGGTACCTGTTCAGGGAGCCAGCCGCCGTCGCGCCGATTGGTGGAAACTCGCGCCCAATGGCGAAAGAGCCAGCGGCAAAAAAAGGGCGGACTCAGACCGAGGTGAAAGCGAAGACCCCCGAGAATTTTGGCGGCGCTTGATCGGTGGCTGGACGGTGGCGACCGCTCGACAGTCGAGTCGACCAACTGGCACCTATGGGATCAGGTGCGTGGCGTGCTCCATCCCAGGGTGAGTATCCAGGTGCAGCAGTCAACCCAAGCAAGCAGCGTGTTTTATGCATGACCCCGAGCTGGAATTGCACGTTGACGTCGTGCTGCTGGAGTCTCGGATGAAAGTCAGCGGCGGCACGCCATGCGACTCCCGATCTAAATAAACAGAACGGCGGGAAGATGTACTCCCAGGGTGCTGTCAAGCACACCGGGCAGCCTTCCGCAGCATGCTGGGCCTCCCTTCTTGAGTTGCTAAATCACCGCTGCAATAGTGGTGTTTTGCATGTGTGTACCAAAGTATGCACCTCTTTAGTGAGTTCAACGCCACGGATATCGATTCTTTGGTGGAATCTGTGGTCTTCAAAGCCTCGGAAATCGATTCTAAGCTGAAGTCCGTGGTCTTCAAGGTTTTTGAGAACGTTTTGAGGGGAGTAGCAGAGTCGATTTGTGGGGAGCAAACTTCTACAGCGTTGGTGGCTGGAAATCGCACCGAAGACCGAGGTTTACATGCCTTCGATGAAAGACGTCTCATCGATATTCCATCCGTTGGCTATTTTATTGGTTGCAAACAAGAGGAGCTCCGTGGATAGGCGGGTTGTTTTAAGTACAGAGAACTACGTATATTGGACGCCACAGGATCAAGTGCTGGGCTTCACATTGTCAAAATCGCTGTCCCAAATTAATCGCATTGTGATTCGTTGTAACAACGATCGCGCGTATCGGAATGCATTTGTATTCGACACCTATCGAGCTCGTTGGCGCCCTCGCTTCAGACGATGGCATGCCTACACTTCAACTGAGATTTTCGAGTATGATGCGGTAGCGCTGCAGCTTTTGGCAGATCGGGTTGCAACGATGGAGACATCTTTGTCTCACTTACAGGACACGTGAACGGCATCTATTTTTAATTCAATCACCCCACAGCGAACCGCTATGACGAGACGAACGCTCAATCTGGCATCTTGGCATCATATTCGAACGTCTGGGTCGAGCATTCAAAGACTCCGACGTCGGACTTGGAAACTGTTTGAACTGGTATCAGAGTGCACTCTACAAGCTTGTGAGGGCAGCGATACGATTCACTCTGTCGATGAGATGGGTGGGAGCGATGGGGGGATTTATGTATGATACTGGGATAAGACTGCCGACAGTGGCCGCAATACTGTTAAAGGTGAAAATGACACCGACGCGGATTTGGCCAGTGAAATTATATTCCACTGCCGTGCAATTGGATTAGTTACTGGTGATCCGTTGTACGTCTCGAACGTTGCCGTGGTCGGATGAAGCTGTCACCAGAACTACACATTGGGTACTGATGCACTTGTTAGATGGCTGGTGTCTGAATTCTCTGGCTAGCGGCTTTCTCGTAAGCTTTAATTTAGTACTAGAAGTATAATCAAGATTAAAAACGTCCTGTTCATTCTTAGTTTTTTAGATAGTTTTTCGGGAAGCTTCGCCACGACGGGAAGTTATTTGTAAAACGCTCGGTGTTTATCTGTCCGTTTTTTTTTCAAGCGCCGTTGGTTTTGGTTATCAATTGAATATTTAAGTATTACATCCAGAGTGAACTATAAAGTTTTGGAACTTGGATTATTCGTCTTCATGTCGGAAACCACTCGTGCGGCACCAGTACAAGTTGTGGTGGAGTACTTCCAGCTGCTTGTCGTAGTGTAGATTAAAAAGGCATAGATGAGCCTGTTCAGAAAGGCAGCAATAACCACCTGTGAGGAACTCATGCATTTGCAGAATAGAGCTCGCAGCTCGGCATTCTTTCACCAATTACCTTGCGTAATGGACAAACAAATAGGATAATTTGATCACTGTGGGAAACCCTTCAGCCTTACGCAGCCTTCACAGAACGAACGACCCACGTTTACATCTTCACAACATTCTACTCGACATGCACCGTGACGTCAGCTCAGCTGACTCAGCTATCGGACCACTTCAACCCAACCTGCAACAGAAGTCATCAGAGCAGGATGAGACACGCAGGTAAAACTAACCGGCCATGCCAGGAAACTGAGAAACTAATTGCTTGAAAGCGGTTTACGCAGTGTGTCGGCTGCGTCGGCTGATTGTGGATAGGGAAGACGGAAGGAGCTTTCATTGTCAATTGAAGTGTAGTTCGCGGTTTGCGTGGTTACATTTAGCTTTCCTTCATTTTATCGGTCTTTTGACGGATGCATTCGCCACCAAGCCTTTCTCCGACGCACGTTTGGTGCCCGAAGACAAAATTCTGACAGGCAAAGACGAATCCACTGACTTACAAGTATTAGCTTAGTGAATTGTTACGAAGACCAATTTGGGGACACAAAAGGTTGTGTGCGAACGTTTGCGAGTTGTAATACGAACGGATTTGAGTTGCGCTGTGCTGTAGAATACTCCGCCCAACCGTATCTTGAAGACCCGATCCTGTCGTGAGCCAACGGGTTGCCCTTCGCTAAAATCGGTGGTGATCAATGCGCTTTGTGACTTGTTTCTATCTACTGATCACCACTGGTGATTCACCAGCAAGTATAATACCATGATGGGTGGAGGGCAGTACAAGAATGGCAGCTGCAGCTGCTGAGCACAGGGTGTCGGTGCCACCGACTCGGTGGGGCGTGCACCCTTTGTGAAGATCTGCTTAGTTTCAATCCAGTTCCAAGCCAGCGCACCCATTGTTAAACTTTCGCTTCCTCATGCTCGCCACCAGTCAGTCACAGATTTACGTCGCCTGGTGGACCAGAGCGTGGGAAATGGAGAACAGATCACCAGAACGACTCCGGAGTGTGATCTGGTGTCGGTGTTTCATCCTTTGTCTAGTTACCGCGGTGGTTGTCTCCCAGACCGATGGCAAGTACATTTCGACTTGAATGTAGCTTGCTGGCCCCAGCCTAATCTGCTTCAAGGGGTTTTAGGAGAAGGCTCCGCGGGCTCAAGCGCGGCCACCAATACAGATAACACCCCTGTGGTAGCTTCAGTGCCTCTAACAGAGGCACCGCCAGCGACAGAAACATCAGCTCCGCCAACCGAGAAACCACTCATGACAGACACCACGGACCCGCCAACAACAGAGCAGCCAACAACAGAGCCACCTACGATAGCACCACCAACAACAGACCCACCATCGAAAGCTCCATCACCAACCAGTCCTCCAACAAAGCCACCGACATCCACGGCACCACCGGCTACAGAGCCTCCGACAACCAAGCCTCCAACAGTAGGGGCACCGACAACAAAGCCACCGACGACAGAGGCACCATTGACAGCTTCACCGACAACTGATCCACCGGCTACAGAACCTTCAACAACAAAGCCTCCAAAAACAGAGCCACCGACAACAGAGCCACCGACGACAAAGGCACCACTGACAGGCCCACCGACAACTGAGCCGACGACGACAGAGGTACCATTGACAGCCCCACCGACAACAGATCCACCGACAACTGGTCCACCGGCGACAACACCTACGCCAACCCCCAAGAATGCTTCTACGACAGCCCCAACTACTTCAGCCCCATCCACAACTGCATTGCCAACCGTAACAACCACAAAACCTGCCACAACATCAGTACCAATGACAATTACAACGGCAGCTCCTAGCGCTACGACCACCGCACCCGTTACACCAGCAGCAGCTATTGTCGTGGAGCACTACAACTCGTCCACATTGCCTCCTGAGGTTGACTCTAGTCTGCTGAACGGTTCGAAACTAGTGAATGTAGAGGTCGCAGAGACGAGAGTGGGCGGCGGCACCACCTACAGTTATGTGATCATCACCAAGACAGGAGAAACGGTGAAAACAATAGTTTTGAGCCCCTCAATCAGCTCACCTATCGGCAGTGGAGAAGCCAGTACCAGCTCGGGTAGCACTCTGCCAAACACCAGTGGCTCTCTCAAGGCTTCAAGCTCTCTGGGAGTTGGAGCGATCGTTGGCATAATTGGGGGAGTTTTCGTTGTCATGCTTGTGATGTTTGCGTTCTTCGTTGTACAGCAACGACGAACGAAGGATCGACCAAGTAATGCTTTGCTAAATGAAGTTCTGGGCTTGCCTGTGGTCGGAAAACAGGTACGACTGCTAGAGCACGGGCGGTCGATGGCCGAAACGGAATACGCAGATGGAACCAGAACAACAGCCAACTCCCGTTCACCCGGGGGATCAATACCGGAGGGTAGACGGCATCGAGTCACGTTGTGGGAAGATCCTGTAATTCTAGCGTCGCGTATTCCTTTCGACCGCATTGAGCGGGGAATTGTGATCGGCCATGGAGCTTTCGGCGAGGTGTACCGCGGACATTACCGAGATCAAGACGTGGCGATTAAAACACTCATACCGGAGAAACGCAAGGATATCGCGCACATTAAGGCGTTCTTTTCTGAGGTACGGATCATGGCAACCATGGAGCACCCGAACATTGTGCCTTTTATCGGTGTGGCGTGGGAGTCGCTGAGCGACCTACTCTGCGTAACGGAGTTCATGCCTGGCGGTGACTTACGGTCACTGCTGAAAGGGTATCTTGCTCGGGATGTCCCGCCAGGAATGGATGGTACCAAAATGCAAATTGCGTACGACATGGCATTTGCTTTGACGTACTTGCATTCCCTGGAGCCGGTGATGATGCACCGCGATCTGAAGTCGCGCAATATTCTGTTAACAGAATCTCTCCACGCCAAGATCACGGATTTCGGAGCCTCACGTATTCGCACAGATGAAACAATGACGTCAAATGTAGGTAGTTCGTTGTGGATGGCGCCAGAAGTTATGATGAGCCGACATTACGATGAGAAAGCGGACGTGTTTTCACTCGGAGTGGTGATTTCGGAGCTCGACACACACGAATTGCCATACTCGAATACCAAATACGAAAGCGGCAGTGGGCGTCGACTTCCAGATGCAGCTGTGCTTCAGATGGTATCGATGGGCAAGCTGCGGGTCAGCTGCTCTCGGTTTATGGACCCGGAAATGGCTCACCTCGTTGAACAGTGCGTCAGTGTATACCCTGACGACCGACCGACGGCCGCGGAAGTAGTTTATTTCTTGCAGAAAGCGATCAAAAACCAGCAATACTGATCTTCAATAGCGTACATTTGTACTTATCCAATTCTGAGGTGAGTTCGTGTTATTGTGCGATCATTCTCACATCGGACGAAACTCGCTGCTCGAGATCACACGGGGGCGTGGAGTGCGATCTGGCTGCTGTTGTAGTAGTGTTGTATCTAACGTTAGATTGGAACTCAGCTCCAAATTGGTTTGTCCTTCATGTCTCTCTTGCAATTATTCTGGATCGATTTGATATCAATTACATAGCTATCGCTATCGAAAGTACCAATACCTCGGACACAACACACATACGCAGCTTTGTCGTTGATGCAGCATGTGCCTCATAAAATGCGTAGTAGTTAATGCTACCCTGATAAAAATATTGCTCAAGTGAATAACTGATTGTGGCACAGCTCCACATGAAGCTTAGTCTTTACAGCACAGCATCGCCCTTTGGGACCCCGTTCCAACAGATTAATTTGCTGTGGATGAGCTAGATTAATCGTTCCGGGTCCGATAACTCTTGCCGATCGATTTCGTACCTGGAACTTTTTTTTTTGCCATTGCATTTCAGCCGAGGACTGAGTCGTCCACGTGCAAAGGGGCGCCTTTCCGCCACTTGAATCGACGGTGGAGCTACATGTTCAGCACTTCAAACCAGGGATGGCAGAAAAAATATGGAAGAATTTATTCGATATAAAAATATCTAAACAATTTTTTTATTTTCATTTTTTTTATTAGCCCCCGCTAAATCAGATCACTTGGAGCTCCGAAAACACTGTTGCTATCTGAATACTGGCCTCATCTCACAGAGGCACCTCAGCGTGGGGCAACTCGAAACATCTGAAGCTGAAATATCCTTGCGGTGGCACCACGGTTTGGAGTCGCTGTCGGTGCTGACGCTGGTGGTTATGTATATCTACTAGAAAGTGGCTGTGAGCCACTAAGGCCTTCGTTTCCCACCGCCGACCATGCCGATCGAGATCAAGAGTTTAACGCGTCCATCAGCACGAACCAGCGGGGTGAATCAATCAAGTATCGCAAGGGGGGCTTAGCCAGCCCTGCTTTCGGCAAAACTTGCGTCGGGCGGTGGCATCGCGGTCGCGAGAGCAAGTTCAAGGCTGTCTGCAAGTATTGGGTTGAGCCGAATAAAGCGCGGAGGTCAGATTATGTCCGATACAAAACTGAAGATTTTAATTTCCGTACTTAAACGAATAAAAATGAATGCATATTTATATTCTATTTGTTTGCGGGGAAAAAATATTTAAATATTTTTATTGCCATCCCTGTTCAAACACGTTCAACCCGTTGAATCCCCTCCTCAAAGTGTACCCATCACGGGACCATCTTGTTTTCTTATCCCGTCGTCCCGCCGTTTCGTCCCGTCTCTCGTCCTCCCAATTACCGCTTCACGCCACGCTTTAGCGTTAAAACCTGCCGAATTGGCGCTACATGCACCTACCCGCAACTCAGCTATCTACTATTAATAGCTGCGGTACCGCCGCTTGGTGTAACTGCTCGCGAGGGGGTGCGAGCCCATCCGCAGCATTGCGCACGTCCCGCATGGCGCCGCCCTCGAGCTCCGCGGTCGCGTCCCCGCCGCGCCACGCCGCCGCCGCATCGCCGCCGCTGCTGGCCGCGTACCTGCTCAAGCAGAGCGCCGGCAAGTGGAAGCGCAAGCGCTGGAACCAGCGCTGGTTCGTGCTGGACCGCGACGCCGGCGTGCTGCGCTACTTCCGCCACGCGTCGCCCCTGGAGGCCGTGCCGCTGCGCTCGGACGTGCACGGCGTGCTGCTGCTGCGCCAGGCGGGCGCGTCGCTCGTGGTGCAGGGCGACCTGCCGGCGGGCGTGCCCACGCCCTTCTGCTTCACGGTGGCGGCGGACGGCCAGAAGGAGGTGCGGCTCTGCGCCGACACGAACGCCGAGTTCCGCCAGTGGACCACGGCCATCTCGGCCATTATCAGCCCCGTGCGGCAAGCGGCGAGGGCCGAGGCCAAGGTGGCGCCCGCCAGAGCCGGGAGTCCGGCGTCGTCGTCCTCCTCGGCGGCGGACGCGCCGTCCCCGCTGCACTCGCCTGTCAAGCTAGTGAAGAAGGTGCCGGGGCTGGAGGACGTGGTGAGAGACGTGCTGGAGGGCGAAATGGATGTGGAGCCGAGACAAGTGATGGAGCAGGTAGGTGGCCCTCTGGTGGTTGTAACCGTTTCGCGGTTGCTCAACGCGGACTAACGGGAGCGAATGCGGCAGCTGTGCGGCTTTGTAGGCAACAACAAGGTGCTGCTGATTGCGCTGAACCCGGCGATAGGTTCGGTCGAATGCTGTGGATTGCTGCGGAAGTTGCTGCTGCGCGTCGACTAACTGGTTTAATCCTTTACTTTGGTGTGTTAGTGCTGTTGCGTTTCGGGGACGCATCAGCGTGGTTTTTGATTGCTCTAGCGGCCAATGCACTCTGCGTATGGCTGCTCTGGTTCCGCCAAGTTGAACCTCGAACGAAGCTGGCCTTACTACGCTCGCCCAGGCGGAGACTAGTTGCAGCGGTTACAGCGGGTGGGAATTTATCACCAGCATCGTCGGCAGATTCGGCGAATGGAACGGAGGCTCCCAAGGAGAAGCCAAAGCCGAAGCGAAAGGCTAGCCTCTCTCGCGATCGCGCTTCTAGCAACTCAGTTGATGATGCGCTCCCAGCTAAGTGCGCAACATTTTCAGGAGAAATCAACGGCGTGAAGATTGCTGCGGGAGCGTCGTTGAAGATGTGCGCCACAGCACCAACAGAGATCGTTTCTGGATGCTGGACCCAAGTCGATGCTACGCGTTTCAATGTTCGCCTAGGTCTGATCTTACGAGTTGTTTTGTTGCTAGAGCCTTACTAACTCTGTTCATACTAGGTCCAAACTACCGAAAGACGAAGATGAAAGCTGCCTCTGCCCCAGCACTTCTGGAACTCGTCGCTGTCGACGTATATCGGGTTGGTACTTGCTGTTGTCTACTCACCCCTGCTGAGTGTTCAGTCTACTTAAGTCTACTTGATCATTCTACAGTCAGCTGTAAAAGCAGATAACGTTGGCAGTATTGTCGATTTGAGCATCTTAAAACCTGCGACGTAGGTTTTATGTCTTGCATGACTGCCGATACGTTAACCTCCTACTTACTAACTTGTACTGTTTGCAGCGGTGACTTGGATCTATTTATCGTCAACTGCCAGGTTCCAGCGTATCAACCTTCGAATCCACTGTGGGGGGAAAAGCAAGGAGATGGTCCAGGATTCAACTTCGTCACCTATTTTGCTATCCCTCCTGCTATTCGAGAAATGCTCAATGCACCAGGCGAACCATCGCTTCAAGCCGTCCGAGTACGCACTCTGGGAAACACTAAAGTTGCCAATGTTTCGCAAAATTACTTACACAGTAACTGTTCTTGTGGATGATTAGCTCCTGAAAGGTTTTATGCAGCCTCAAAGCTGGGTGGTACGTTTTTGCGATTAGTATTTTTATTGCTTGATACACAGAGTTGTGACAAATCTATCGCTATGATCCTGCAGAGTGAGCGGTTTAAAGCTATTGGAATTGTTGTGAATCCCCAAGCGCAGCACTTAGGTCGTGCCGAGCGCCACTTGCTGGAGACGTACAACGGCCAGCCTATTCTCACACGACCACAGCACCGATTTTACCGTGGAACTGGATACTTTGAAGTCGATGTGAACGCCCACGACTTTAACTACATTGCCCGCAAAGGACTTGTGGGTGTCTCCGACCACGCTTGCAATATGATTCTAGACTTTGGTTTCGTGCTGGAGGGCCAAGAAGACAACGAGCTACCAGAGCAAATTCTTGGGTGTGTACGATTGTGCAAGGTTGACGTTCGACAAGCGCCCAGTCTTTTTTAGTCTTAGACAACTACTTCAAGTACTTCAAGTTATTCATAAGTACATTCTACAAAGTCGTTGATTATATTTTCATGAAGGTGAGATGAGTTTGTAAAAATCGCTAGGTGGGGTGTATTCATCTTTCTCTGATTAGTCCATGCATGATCTCAGTCTCCTCCCCCTCCACCACCGCCACAGTCGCCACCACCGTCACCGCCACCATCACCTCCGCCGTCCCAGCCACCTCCTCCATCATCTCCCCCACCGTGATGACCCCCGTCATCGTTGCCACCATCATGGCCTCCATGATGGCCGTGATGTTCTCCACCTCCTCCAGCACCGCCAAAGTCTGCGTAAGTAGCAAAGTCACTGCTCACTGCTGCACCATCCGCACTGTTGTCCGTTCGATTCGCACCACGAGCACCGTTCACCTTTCCGCGGGTTTTGTCAGGTTTGCCTTGACTCGCACTGCCACTGCCTCCTGCAGGTTTCGCGCTGCAGCAACCCATTCTGAGTGACCGATTCAATGAATGATCCGGAATGGGATGATCCGGAATGGGGACCCTCCACGCGGCGATTTTGTAGCGACAAAACGAAACCTTTATTGTACAAGCTCGAGGAAACCGTTCGTACGACTTCTCTAACAAAAGCGCACGGACCGTTTCCAAAATCATCAAGTTGATGGCACCACCTATCCCACAATTTTGACATCACATAGTATGCTGGGTCTCTTTACAAGAGGGACACCAAGTATTATACAAAGTAATACGATATACTTATGAAAAATGGAAACCTGACTTGCAAGCTGGAAACAAGTGATCACCAAAACAATGCCGGCGACCGATCGCGTCAGTCTAGCTCGAGGCAGATTTACCGTAAACACTGGTGCACGTGTAATTTCAAGAAGGACATCGCATTTTCACGAGTTCCTTACAACCTACTTTCACTACCTAGTGTTTCGTAGGACATGGCATGCTTTAATACATGCCTAATGAGCTAGGAGCTTCAGCGGATACCATGCAGTGGTCAGCACCCTCCACCGCCGTCTCCCCCTCCACCACCGCCTCCATCACCGCCTCCCCCACCTCCATCACCTCCACCGCCGCCTCCGTCTCCCCACCCGCCCCCACCATAACCGCCTCCGTGGTGACCCCCATCATGTCCGTGGTGGCCCCCGTGATGGCCACCGCCAGATCCAGCATCGCCAAAATCGGCGTACGTAGCATAGTCGTAGCTCACTGCTGCACCAGTTCCACCGCTGTCCGAGCGATTCGCTCGCTTTGCACTTGCGCGCTTCTTGGCGTGTTTTCTGCCATTTTCACCTCCAGCGACGCCGGCAGACTTGGTGTTTCGGCAGCCCATTGAGCGGTGTCGTGGACCAGGAGAAGAAAAATTGCGAATGAAGACCCATGTGCGAGGAAGGTCTGATGTCAATCCCCACCTTCACGGCAGGATTTACTAGGTACATGCAACATGTACATGCGATTCCATTTGATGGATACATTTGCACGAGTGTTGGTCGGCTGAGATGGTGAGCATTCAGGTGTACATGCATCCACAGCTCGCTATTAACGACGCGAATTTAAATATGTACGGTGCTGTGTGGTAAGCAAATGCCTAAGAATCTCCGACAAGGAGTGTCATATCTCTTTCTGATGTATTGATTCAGTCCCGAGTACGCTTCCCATTCACCATTACACTTTGCAGGTTCTTCGATGGGGATTGTGGGTTCCCGCACACTCTTCACTTCAAGTTGTTCTCCGCAAGATACTTGAGTACACTGCTGAAAGCCAGGCACTACGGAAACACTCAAGGCTCGAGTGCTGTAACACGCGATATGAAAAAGTAATACAAAGTCAACAACTACCACGACGCATGTCTAATGTTTGTTCGATCCCTTCAAGATAGTGTCATGTCTTCATGCGAGACTGTAGCAGCCAACAACAATGGCAACCCAATCTACTATCTACTATACTGTAGTTGGTGTTTCTGCAGTCCGCTGCGGCGACTGCCCACTTGGTGGATCCCGTGTCAAGCGTCGCATGTCATGGCGAGCACGAGATCGACAGAGACCGCCGATGTTCCGAGCAGCGAGCGAGGTGACCCGCCCGAACGCTATGAATTCGTGCCAGAAACCCTGCGGCACCACTTCAAAGTGCAGTCTCAATTCTTCGTAGACGAGTCTGATAGCGTAGAGGAGCGTCAGCTCGTTCGCCGTGCTCGGCAGACTCGAAGCGCTCATCTAGTCGCTGATTTATTGTCACAGCCCCCACCTCCACCTCCAGTCCAATTGCTGTACTCGAATGCCATTGAGCGAGCGATCACTGCTCGAATGACATTTTCGCGAGCTTTGGAAGGTTTGGAAAGGTATTTTGACGACGTCATAGCTAAAGTGAAACAGCTTCAGGATCAACACCCCAGCGGCGTGTGTGATTCAACTGATGCGAAGATTCCGACACTTGTACAAGCCCAGCGTCAGATCGTGAACGTTTGCCAAAGTTGTTTAAGTGACTGTGATATTTATCTGGGGATGTACGAGGTTCTTCCAAGCCCGCCTGCAGCGTCCTCGACCCCGGTTGTGAAATTTGCTGCGTGCTCTGCAAAGAGCTCAATGCTGTATCAAAGTATCGACTGTCCACTGCAGAAGTTATTGGAGGGCGACCAGCCTCAGGATAATCAGGCAGATGATCAAAAGCTACGAGGATCAATGTGTGTCACGATGCAAGCCATGGCTGCGCGAGAAGCCATAGTTGTGGACGACATTGCCGAACTAGCTCAAAACGAAATCCATCGATTTGCACCGGAAGAAACAATGACAGGTCCATTTTCATGCTTCCCGCTTTTAGCTGGTGTGCCAGATGAATGCACAAGTGCAATTGGCGTTCTTTCGGTGGATGCCTGTCGGAAAGCGCAGCGCTTACTTCCTCAAGCAATGTCTGCTGACGCATTGTATGCCTTTTTGCTGCGAATGCAGTTGAACGATGCAGCCATACAACTAAAGAAGGCGAGGTTTGATGGCACTCGATTTCTAGCCCTCACGGAAGTTGATCTCCGAAATAAACCAATATTCCAGAGTCTCAAAGTTGCTACGAAAAACAGACTGCTTGAGCTTATACGTTCGTTGCTGAGAGGTAGTCGAATTCATCTCTCAGACACTAACGAGCGAGCTCCTCCTTTTACTGAAGACGAAAATGCGCTAGAATTTCTGGAGTCCGTGTCAAAGCTTTCGGGCCGCTTCCTCGATACGTACCGCCGTGTTCATTGGATTCAAGAGATTGCGAACATTACGCGCGACCCAAACTGCACCGCTTACGATGTTTATGATGTTCTAATCCGTGGTATCACGCGGTCGATGGAACCTCTGGAAAGAGTGGCAATATGGAAAATCTCACAAAAGGAGAGCGGTAAAGTTTCCTCTGCAATGGAAGAGCTACACGATTGGGAGATTGAAGTTGTTGCCTCTACAGCTATCCCAAATGATCGTGTCGAGCCTTTTCATGTTGGCCAAGACTGGAAGACTAAGCGAATAGACCTTCACAAAGAAAACGAAGATGCAATAAGAGCGTTTCAAAGAGATGGAAGTAGCAAGCATGCGCCGCTACTTCGTGGAGGAATCATCAACGTGATGTCTACGAGCTCAACCGTGTCCTCGAGATACAGTGGTTTGCCGTGCGAAAACGCTTTTTATCAACTTTGGTGGTCTGATCGATCACTCCAAACCGTTTCATGGTGCAAACTGCGTCAACTCTTGCCTATTCGAAACATGAACGCGAAGCACTTTCAGTTACGTCAGCTTTGCTACCGACTTAGCGGAGAAGCAGCTGAAATACAGAAGGAAAGGGATATCGGTGCACGACCCAAGGCAATCAAAATTGACAATCCTAACGGCCTTGTGCTTATAATTCGAGACTGTTCAAGGCCTAAGTCCGAGAAGTACGTACTGGAGGTTGATTTTGCAGCTCAATGTGTACCTCAGCCGGATGTTTTTCGGTTCTTAGAGAAGGTAGTAGAGATGGCAGAGCAGGCACTCGTGTGTGTTCGAGGCCGTGAAGCTCGTTACGCTAAACGGAAATTAGCTGTGGCGAAGAACTTCCAGCGATTCCAGTCAATTGGTTTGAATCCGTCCGGTGATGCTCTTCGAGCCCTTCACGATATCATTGTTGGTATCTTTGACGATGTTGCTGAGAACATGCCCGGCGTACATGTGCAAATCTCCGAGCTTCAGGCTGATGGCACCCAGCTGACGTACACATTTACGGGAAATGGGTCTACAGTGCTCGGTTGTACACTGAATCGCGGCCAAGGCGTATCATTTAAGTGCCTCGATAACAAACAACCTCTCGTAGTAGGTCCAACATCGGATCTGCGTTCGCGGTTGCAACGCATGGGTATATTTCGGAACCAACCTGAAGGTATTGAGGATGCGTTCCCGTTCATTTTCGTCCCTCTTTTTCATGAAGACTGCGCCATTGGAGTGCTTAGCGTGGATTCATTTCTAAACGTACCAAAAGGGAGACCCGACGAAACACACCCAGAAGCTGGGATTTTGGAATTTTTGGTACCACTAAGCAAACTGATTGCCAGTGCAATTTACGCAAAGCGGCGCTCGCATGCACTGTATCAACTTCATCTTTCATGTCAGGAACCGCTTCGTTCACCCCACCAGTTGTTATTTTATGCATGCTGTGCCTTGAAAAATGCCATGGTTGGAGCCGGAAAGGTCCGTGCTTTGGAGATTGACGGTGAACGTGGCAAAACTACTCTTGTGTACGATTTTTCCGAGAGCGAGCGCGAATTGGCACGATCTTGGCTGTTTAATGTTGTCCGCCCAATGGCTTTTCGATGGAAGGAGCTCTGTTCAGACACAATCTTGCACCATATGTATAAACCTCAGTCGAATAGTGAATCACAAGAAGACGGTTTGATTAAGCTGCTAGCTGCGATTCGAGAAGATGAACAAGAGCATCGTGAGGTTGCCGCGAGATACCAGCAGCTACTAGCTGACGAAAAAGACGCCTCACCTAACGCCCCACGACGATCAGCATTTGAAACAGAAAAATCAAAACTATTCGAGCGGCTAACTGCCGATAAATATTTCCTGCTTCTGAATGAGGCAGGAGACGGCCCGCTTACTTTAACTAAAGAATCCGTTCCTATGGCAGATCGACTTACTAGCACGAAATATATTGCGCATGCGATGAAGCTTTTTCTTGGTACCACCGCGTACTTGTATTCGGGTATTCACGCGATGACTCGATCTTCGTCTTTGGTCTTTATAGTAGTATCTTCGTCAGCTCAATTACACGCATCATGCGATCAAGTTTATCTCGATCGTGTCACGAGTATCACATCCAAGTATATGGCAGCATTGCAAGAGCGAGTAAAGCGGTCTCGTGAACGTACGGTAGCTCTCAGGCAATTCAAGGACATGTGCCAAAAAATACTGATAGATGATACACAAAGTATAGTAAATACTCGAGGTGGACGGCATCAGCATAAGTTGCCTCCTACAAAAGAAGTGGAAATGGAGAGTCTTCTTCGTCTACAGCAAGATACGATTGCTTTGATTGAGCAAAATTTGAAATCGCCTAACGTTTATTTCGGCATCTGGGAACCAGCACTTCGGATACTGAGATACACGAGTGCTTCGAAGAGAAGCATTATGACAGGCAAGAAACTAAGGCATGGCTATGGTGTGAGCTTTGAGGCACTTGAGAGGCAAATATCTATCGTGGTTACAAGTCAAGATGCTGCAAATCAAGATGATACTAGTTCATACGCCAAAAAGCTTCGTTATTTTACTAGCGAACCAGCTCAAAATCAAAAATGGCCCTTCATTGTTGTTCCAGTTGGTAATCTCGGTGTTCTTGCGCTGGACAACCTGGAGTCATATGAGCGTGATACCAGCGAGGAGCAACCAGAACTGGGAGTGGTCGATTTTCTGCGCAAGATAGGACAAACGTTCGCGGAAGTTCTTGCTGTGATCCGGGGAAGAACAATCCAAGAGCGACAGCTTCGTCGAGACGAGGCTCTAGTCCGGGTGATGACGGCGTGCGAAGATTTCAAGCCGACTTCGAAAACCACAGGAACTATTTCACTGTATCTCCCGCATCTTGTCATCCAGGAAGTTGAAAATGCACTCAACGGTGTGGACGCCTACATCGGAATGGTGGATCCATTGTGCGAGCGCATACGATTTATTTGTGCGTCCTCGAATAGTAAAATGGAAAATAAGACTGTTGACACGTTTCGCAGCATATCGTTCCAGGCATTTGCAAGCCAGCGAACGATTGTGATCCCACAGATGCATCAGTACTTAAAGCAGCAACGCCATTTACAGCAGCATGATGTTGAACACGGTCAGAAACTGAAGTACTTCGGGCGTGAAGGGAGCCCACACGGGCCATTTGTGTGTGTCCCGGTACCATTTGTAGGGGTTTTATCCGTAGACACATTTCCTGGAGGTGCCGGTGGAATCTTTTCACCATCGTTTCCTGAAGATGGCGTTGTTCCGTTTCTTGAGAAAGTTGCAAACTATCTTGGCGAGAATATCCGCATGGTAGCAGCTGCTGATGCGAGAAAACTCTTACCAACGCTATTTCGCGGCAACCGAACGACGTTTTCCTTGTTGTTTGGAGACGCTCTTCAAATTATTTCACAGAACTTGTTCGCTGTTTTTCATATGCTAGCGGTGCAGTTTGAGCAAAACGTTGCCACTGGACATTGGACCAAGAAAGCGGTGCTGGCGACTAAAAAGCGATCAAACCACCCTTGCAGCGAGTCAACAGAGGATGAGACACTACTAGCACAGAGTTTGGAAGTCTGGTTATCTCAGTCACTTCACAGGGAAATAATAACTAATCCGTCCGATCAGAGGAGCGTTTTCAACCCTGTTTATCAGCTGCCTGGTCGCCCAGAGACTCTGGTTGTTCATTGTTCTCCAACGCGGGATGTGGATAGCGATGGAGCAGAACTTCTACCTACCGTTCTTGTATTCCGTCGCGTCAACGGTTCAACCTGGTCATACGATGAAGATTTTCTTTTGTCGATTCTGCCGCTGATAAATTCTCTAATTGCGCTGGTAAATATTCGCGTGGAAGGAATTGTAGCGAGGCGTCTGGCAGAGCGCAAGCTCCATGAATTGTGCTTCTCACTGGACACGTTGGTTTCCAATGAGGCATATTGCACGATGTACGCTACAATATTGCCAAATGCGATGGAAACAATAGCACAAGCAATGAGTCTGAACAACGCTGACGCGTATTTAGGCCAACGAGAGCTTACAGATCGAGACAAGAGCCAAATGTCCAGACTACAGCTACGCTTCGTTGCCACTTCCAGTCAAAGCTATATGAAAGATGTCGCATTAAATTTGGAGAACAAAGAAAACGACGCTATGACGGTCGTTCAATGCCTAAAAAGTCAGCAGGCAACTGTAGTGATATTGCCTAGCGAGAATGTTCATCAACTGACAAGGAAGCCTGCTCAGCGAGTATTTATTGTGGTCCCAATGGGGGATAATTACGTGCTGTGTTTGGATAGTTTAGGGCAAGAAGCATTTGTCCCCGGCAAAAAGCAACTGGTAGAGCCTGATATTATCGCATTTTTCAAGAAAAGTGCGTCAACATTGCAAGAAGCTATCCTTTCTACCCGACATCGTCTTAGCTACGATCGGCTGCGAAGTCTGATCGCCCGCCCTCACACGGACTTTAGCTTATTTTACGCAACTATCTTGGATGGTTTGCGCCAAGATTTGGTAAACGTGCACTCCCTGCAGGTACTAGCACTTGGAGAAGATTATACGAAGTCATTTCGACTAGAAGCGTGGCACCGATCACGTACGCGTAGGCCAATGCAGAAACTACCGGGACATTTCTGCTCTATTAACCGGTGCGAAAAAGCGTATATTGAGCACGAAATACATTTCGAGACTCAGCTTCTACCGATGACGAATTTGCCTCGGACACTGGACAGGAGCCGAGCACAAATGCAGCCTACGGAGGGAACCGAAAAGCACGGATTGCTTACCTGTGGCTGTTTAGCAACAATGCTGGATTCTTCGATTACTGCTCAGAATGGAGACGCAAGGCTTGCATTGTGCATATTTAGTCACGATGCTAGTGCTAATGGCATACATAGTCGTTCTAGAATGCTGCGTCAAACGATGATGCCACCGGATTATGGTGATAGTACCGCTTTTTTCACGAACTATCAGCGACAGTACTTCTTTGCATTTGCAGCAGTTGTCGCCGATGTCTATGTGCACGTTTTGCGTGCTTGTGCCCTTGAAACCTTTTCCATCGAGCTGTTCATAACACTACAGGAGTACCTAGACGCGAAGGATGGATTAGTCATCCGGTTTGATTATGGTAAACAACGCAATGATGAGAATACTGAAACGGGTTCTGGAACGAGTTCGTTTGGTAGAGGAGGTGAAGCTTCTAAAACGGATGGCGAGGGTTATGTTTTAGCATCATCAACAGCATCTAGTCGAGCGAACTTAATCGCACCAGTAGTGCTATTTAGTCAGCTACCAGGGAAAACTGCGTCCAGGCAGCCATTGAGCGGAAAACTAGAGAGGAAGGCTCGTGAGTTTGAAGTATCCAAAGCCCCACTAACGGTATTTATGACGAAAAAGGCGATTCCGGCACCCCCGACCAAAACCTCTGTAGACACTACCAAATTAGTGCCTGACGCGAAATCAAAGGGATCTCAAGGCAAACCATCCAAGCATCGAGGACCGACATCTCTATTCGGAGGTAGAACACTGTTTCGCTATGGCAAAAAGAAAAAGAAAAATGAAGAAGAAGAAAAGGCAAAAGAACAGGAACTGTTAGTGAAAGCTATCCCGGAGTTGCAAGCTCTCTCCCCTTCACGAACACAGCAGCTTCGACTCGAAACCGTGTCGTTGCACGTATTTTTGAGAGTGTTGGACTACAATGGACGCCACGATGTTATATATTTTACTGTCGAGAAACAATCGCTCAAAGCTGTGAGCGCTGTTGAGGAGCTTACTCGGTTTGTAAAAAGCCGCGCAGATAATATAGCAAAAGAAATTATAACGAAGCCGCCCCGAGGAGACGAAGAGGTCAACGCCAAACGATTTAGCTCTGACGCAGCGTCATTGGTATCAAGCGATCGAGGTGGTGGTGGGTTTCTCGTTTTGTCATTGCTGAAGCGTGCCCAAGCGAAGTTCCAAGGGATTGAAACCGTATTTGGCGAAGCTATGCGCCAGTATCTCACCGGGGCACAGAACACAGCTCGTGATACACACCTTAATGCTTCCGAAAGGCTAGCCGCTCTATTTGGAAATTCGAGCTCAAGAGATGATGGATCGGACTCAGCTTCGACTCCAACAACTGCACTTTTGCGGGTCACCCTTGCCGCTTGTTCCGTGAAACGTGAAACTGTTATATCTCTCGAGCAAACGGATTTGCTCAAAGAATATTTGCGTATTCAGGCTGGGCGTAAACTGTTGCAACTAGATCCTACAGACAAGAAGGTGTGGGGGAGGCTTGGTCGTGCTCGCACACTATTAAGAAGCTTTGACAGTATAATTCATGAGCTTGGCTCGTCTTCAGATGATGACATTAAGCCTGTTGAGGTTAAAGCAGAAGCGACCTGGGCACTGCATGCACTACTCAATCTTTTGTTGGCACAATCTGCTGTGGTGCGCTATCTTAAATACCTCGAAACAGAGATTGGAAGTGAGCGCCGCCAATATGGTGATGCACCCGCAATCACCGTACAGTGCTTTGTGCGTCAAACACAGGCCAGAGTTGCGCTAAAAACACGACGTCGAGAATTTTACGCTGCGTTGGCAATTCAGTGTGCATTTCGACAACACTTGGCACGTCGTCGAGTATTGTTCATGAAGTGGATTCGTGCAGCCATAACGATACAGCGAGCATACCGCCGTAAGCGACAGCGAACAAAAGGTTCCCGGCCGCAGCGTTTCACATCTCAATTATTATCAGCGTCACAGAAATATGGCGCAATGGGTCGATCTCAGACGATGATTACGAACGAGAATATGACGGGAGGTGCTTGGCGAACCGATATGGCAGCATTTGGATCATTTCAGGACTACGTGGCTAGCAAAGCTGGGCGAGAACAGATCAAGCAGGAAGAAGAACTCATGTGGCGCCACCGTAGAGAATTGGAAAAAGAAAGAACTCGACTACCTCGCAATGAAGCTTTACGAGAAGATGTTAGCGATTTGTTCGAATTGCTTGATGATGCTGGAGCGGGTGAATTATCCAGAGAGCGCACAGCTGCTTTGATTACTCGCTTGCATGTTCCTCTCAATGAGGAAGAAGTGGCGGATGTAGTTGCTATGATGGACAGTGATGGATCTGGTGGTATCTCTATGGACGAATTTATGAAGTGGTTTTCACATGAATTCCCGCTGCTGCAGAAGCGGGCCCCACGCGTGTGTGGCATCGTCACCCGTCGAGACTGGCAATGGGTAATCGAACAATCAGCTCGTTCCGCAATTTTGAAGAGGTGGAGAGCAATGCGTGCGGGTGAGATTGCCAGTGCAACCGGGGAATCGACTAGATACATGTCAGGCAGTGAGTCCAATACTAGAAATGATGCAATTCAGGAAGAAGATGGTAATTTGGAAGCTGAAGGTGAATAGCAAATTGTCTTATTGTAATGTCAGGGAATAACGAACGAAGTGAATTACTTATCAGGTATACCACCGATAGCAATTTGGTAGATATTCTATAGACGGGACTCAAATTGGCACCAAAGCTCGAAGAAATCGTGCTCAAGAAATGGCTTGGAGAAACGAAATCTGCAACCGACGTTTGCGGATTGCTTCCGGAGGGGGTTCAAGAGCATGTATTTTAGTTGTGAGCTGAATATTTGGGATTTAAGCTAGACAAGGAAGACTCTTACACGACCAAGCTATAGGTACTTCTGAAATGCCTCGACAAGACAGAACTGTACGCTTGGAAGAAGGCAGACCTAGAGATAGTCATCACAACGTTGAAAGAGAAGATGTGGTTGAGATAAGGTAAAACAGCGAAGTCCCTCTTTAACAAAATGGAACTGGACGAAGCTGGAGTGGAAATCCTACGTAACGAGGCTGGATTTGAAGAACACAGATCAATGTTCTTGTATCTGCGATGAGGAATAGCTGGCTAAGAGTTTTGGCGGCAGCAAGACATCTCCATTCCTTCGGCGAGTGTTTTCGTTTCTTCGATCCCAGTTAATTCTGAGGAAGGTTACGCACCGTCAAGAGCGGAAGAATTTGAAGATGCGCTCACAAAAAGTTGTTTTTCCGATCAATTCGTTAGCTGGGAAATATGACGGCGATATGTAGCGAGTTTCTAAATGTACATTTTTCCCGGAGTGAATCTACCAATTTCCCCCACTGCAAAAATCCAGAAACAGGAGAATTATACTATCGAGCCTTGCTTTGTCGAGGCGAAAGAGACATGGGAAGATTATCGTGTCGGTAACTTTAGTGGGTAGTCGCATCAGTCTTTTAACGGAGCTCATGTCACCTCGGTATAGCTTTTGAAGACAAAGTATTTTCTTTATTTGAGGGGGGGGGGGGTTGCAGGCCTTCCGTGCCGAAACACTAATACGAGTCAAAAGTCATCTACCCAAGCCTGCATAATCGATCCCCTGCCACTTGGAGCCCGGGCATTTCTGTCGCGGCTTTGATCTCGATCACTGTTCCCAGATCGCTCGCGATCGTTGGTCCCTGATCGTTCTCGGTCGCGGCTGCCAGATCGGCCACGGTCATTGCTCGATTCACGTTTGTGCTCTCTCTCAAACTTACGGTTGCGGTCGCGATCACGGCCCCGCTCTCGATCACGGTGACGATTACGATTACGCTTTTCTCCGCTTGGAGAGGGTGGCGACGCTGGTGGAGATCGATGTTTACTACGACTACTAGATCTCCTGTTAAAAGGAGACGGATCCCGCTGCTCACTTTTTGGCGGAAGCCGATCCGATGGTGAATACTCAGCTTTTCCACTGTCCCGTTTAGACTTGGATGAAGAAGTCGTCGAGCTCATTGAAGAAGATGATGAAGAGCCAAACGATTCGTGAGCAGGCTGGCGCTCTTCGGTGCTCAAGCGTTCAGGGTTGTCTCGACTCTTCTTTTTACTGCTACATTGGCGAGATTCACGCGTCAGTGCTGCTTGAGACTGGGGCTGTGATGTCTCGACCGAAAGTGTGGCTGCTGCTGCGGAAGCTTTTGCCGCAGCTGATGCTGTAGCTGCAGCGTACGCAATTTTATCCTTCTCGTACTCTATGAGCTTCTTGCGATAACCTTCCAAGCTGGTAACCCAGCAGGCCGTACTCGCTTTGCTCTCTCCACAGAGGAAAAAGTTTCGTGTTCGGCTCTCAACTTGAAAGTGCGTGTCATCAAACTGTACCACCGCAGTGATATCATCAAGATAAATGGTGCCTGTACAGCGCAGAGGTGATTGTTAGAAAGCATTGAATATGTAAAACTGAATGCATGGTGTGTACTTCGTGGTGCGCTGGTTCGACTGTCTGCGTAACCAAACTCTCGACGTCGAGGGTCCACGAAAAACCAACGTTTGTTCCAATTTCCTGCGAGACTTCTGGTTTTGCGTTTAAGTTTCTTGAGGTAGCCCTCGATCTCCGGTGGGATAGGTGATGTTGGTTGCAGCGTCAGATCTCCTATTCGCATCATGATGTACCGATGGTATTCGCGTCGGTCTTCGAGATGAATGAGGCCACACCCAAGCTACTCAAAGGCCCAAATTGAGAGTGAGCACCTTCCGAGGGACGCCGCTAACGAGCAGGTGCAGTCTAATTGCGGCGGGTGTTGCGGATGAAGTCTTACCACCGCTAAAAATGCTAGTTGTAGGAAGCTCACAAAAATACTTCGCGGACTGATGTCTGCTGCGTGTCAATTCCTGTTCGCTCAGTCGCATAATGTAAAACCGCCACTCCCGGACAGGAACATTTAGAGCATACTTTCAGAGGAACTCGGTCCAATCCCTTCGCAATTTCGGTTGATTACCCTGTGTTCGTCTTGCTACTCCGATCTAGCTTACTAGCCAGGTCATCCAGCATATCGGACGGAAACTGGTCCGTGGTTTCGTCTTCGTGCCCGCTTTCTTGCCCTGTCCGTAGATCCGGCTCCGGGTCAAGCAATGCCGACAGGTCATTCGTACGCGACATACTTCGAGCACTTGATTGTCGATGCAGCGAGGGCGATGCTGACCCTGGTTTAAAGCCGCTTCCTGCCCCTACGACGCCAACACCAACGCCAATACCTGGTGTATACCCTTGCTGCCCCAAATGAGCTTTAGAGTTGGCCCTCAAACGCATACCAATACTCAAGCCCTCGCGTCGAATGTTACGCCAGCTTCTGAGAGCCTTCAGAGACGTCTGACTCTTGCCTGGTTTCCAGTCCTCAGAACTTATGGTTGCTTCATTTGCTCCAGTTACCACTGATAACTTTGGTTTGTTTTGGGGTTTGTCCGGAGAGGAATCCTCAGCTTCTTTAGCTTCCTTAGCCTCCAGTTCCGCAAGATGCTCTGCGACTCTCAAATTGCGCTGCGAGACGCGCTCAGGTTCATCCGCTACTATCTTACCCGCATGGCGACTGAGAGTTGCAGGATGCCTTGGATGCTCTACTAGACTGCTACCAGGTGAGCGGGCTGTAATAGAAAGACGCTTAGTAGCTTCGTGTAGGCTCATCCGAAGCTTTGTGTCGCTTTCACGTCGAGCTTCGGCTTCCTTTCCGAATTGTTCTTCAAGATGGTCAATGCGGTTGAGAATTTTGGAGAGCAAGCCTGTGATTTTGGCTGTCGCTGACTCGCCGCGAGAGACTCCTTCTCCGAAGCTCATGGCATGCCCGGGGCTATGAGAACCGGGCTGACTTTGTTTTTGGAACGGGTTGTTGCTTCTCGACGCTGCTGCGGCCGCAGCAACAGTGGAGCCAGTACTTCGCATACTAACCTCTTGAGATTGCTTCATTGCAGCTTGCAGCATGCTTGGGTCATACTTGTCCATGATAAATTTTTCTATAATGTTGCGATCCTCCAGATAGCGCTGAGAGATACTTTCAAACACCTCACGCGTAAGCGTACAAAGCTCCGAAAAGACTTGGGCTCGAACGTTGGCGGTGCGTTTGCAGTTCATCAGTAAAGCGATTTCTCCAAAGTAGTCACCCTGGCCCAAAAGTTTCAATACAACTTCTTTGGTCTTGGCTGGGGCTGGCGATACTGGAGGTAACGTATGAGATGAATTAGTCTCTCTAGTCGAAAGTGAGCCACGAAATTGCGCTGCAGAGAGCGCTGCTTGAGCGGTATGCGACGCATGTGATAAACGCGAAGGGGTTCTAGACGTCGATACGGGGGGTAGATCAATCTCTTTTGTAACCTCACAGAGGCCAGACTGGACAAAGTACATGTCGTTTCCCACCTCTCCACGAACTACAATGTAATCACCAGGCATGAACACCTGCAGTTCAAGCTCCATGACTAGTTCTTGGACGACTTTGGCACTGCAGTTCTGGAAAATAGGTGCTCGATTGATCATATCCATTCGAAGAAACAATTCCACCTCGTACGCAAGGTTTCGTGAGAGCTCGGGAATAAAGGCTGTCACGGCACCATCTAATGTGCCATGCCGTTCCCACATTGCCTGATAGTATGCGTTAATACGGTTTTGTAAATCGTACGGCAGCTTCATTCGGTTCATGCTGGCAAAAAGCCACTCCATTTTCTTCTGGTGCGAGCTCTGTGACTCGTAGTAATTTGCAATCAAGATAGCCACATTACCGAAAACGACGGCCATAAGAACAGCACCAACGACCATTGCAAGTATGCAGAATAAATACTCGGTGTCTTCGAACACGGTGATATTCTGGCCCATGACCACAAGCAACGTCGAGTAAAATGCAACGATGTACAGATGCAATGCGTCCGAATTCGGATCCAGGGCTCGAGTCTCTTCCGACATGACAAGACCGAACCAAAAGCATGCAACGTAGTGATTAATAACAAGGAATGACGCCACGAGACGTATAAGTCTCAGAAGATTGGCATGGCGTGAGTACTGCAGCCATCGCCGCAATTCCGGTCGAATTTTGAAAACTTTAGCTACGCGCAATAGCCGAACTAGTCGAAGTAAACGAGGTACACGTAGAGCTTTTAGGAGGCCCAGCACGCTGAGGTTGCCTTTTGATTTGTTGACGAGTAGTAACACATAATCAAATGGCATGCATGCTAGTAAGTCAAAGAAGAACCTGCAAATCACAATATGTCAGTATGAAGCTCAAATGTTGGAACACCTTTCGTCAGTGACGCACCATCCGCGTATGTAAATTGCGGCGATATGCCAACGATTCATGATGTAGCTCGTCTCGTCGGTGTCTTCTGCTACGGGCGTGTTAAACGCGACAAAGATGTCGAAGGCAAAAATAATGCTCATGAGGATGTCGATTGTTGTGGTATCATTCGAGCCAAACGCTAAATTGAACGGCAGCATGATGCTCTGATAGATGATGATAAATAGAGTAATCTGCGCGGCACAGGCAGTTTGTTAGTGCCCGACAGTTAGCATACACCGCAGTTGCACGTACTAGTTGCCATATCTTGTACAGGGTGCTGTGTGGGTTTACCATAAACCGTGGGAGGTTGCGCAGGTGTCGTCTTTCGTCTGCATCCGTATCAACTTGACGGATTTTATACCTCGAGAGCACTTTAAGGTGTCGTTCAAGGTTCGCTTTCGTCTCATCAATCGTAGTCCGGGACTCTGACTGCTCGTGCTCAGCTTGTACTCTGTGCAGCACGCGACGCATCCGAAGGGCAGCGAATAAAGTGGCTACTGAACCTTCTTTCCTCGGCGCACGCTGTTATCCCCCCAATCAGACAAACAAAATCAACAGTCATTCAGTTAAGCCGCGAAAGCTCATGACCAACTTTTGCACGCACTTTATCAGTGATCGCCTTGACCACTTCGGGATTCATCGCCGACTGTGTGATGCTCAGTCGTTCGGGTGCGTAGGGCACCACCGACACCGGTTTCGAGAACTGCGTGAGTCGGGGCATGACCGACTTCCGTGGCGCGATGCCGCGCACCACCGCCGCGAGTCGCGGCGCCGCCGATATCCGAGCCGCAGGAGCCGGCGACGACGGCGATGGCAAAGACGACGGCGACGGTGAGGCTGGTGACTGCGTTCGGGTCGTCGCCATGGCCGCCGCGCTCGAGAGCACGTGGCCTCCCTGTCGGATCGACGTGGCGTCGGCTTGCTGGTGAAGCTGGCGCCGCTGCGCGCAGCCTCGAGCTCGGGTCGGGCACTCAGCAGCAGCGAGGCGAAGGAGCGGAGCCCGCACTCAGCCGAAGTCGCCGACTCGGGCTTCTCAACTGCCACGCCGCTAATTCTGCCGTGACAGGCGAGGCGGGTGCAGGCCGTTTCCGCTATTTCGAGCCGCCTCTGCGCCGTGCAATGACGTCGAGCTCGTCCTGCGTCGAGCCACTCATTCCTTCGGCTATTTATTCATTGGGCCCAAGTCCAGCGCGGCCCCGTTGCAGTCCAGCACCATGCGCACCATGCACCATGCACTTCAACTTGCGCCCCTTCGCGACATGGCTACATGCCCCCCCCAAATGGCTCCACCGTCTCTTCGTACTTAGCCGCCCTTCCCCGGTACAGATCCCGTAGCCATCCCTCCCTTCCCCCTCGGGGAGTAGCCATTTTTCGCACCACATGGCGACGGACCTGAGCGCGAGCGCCATCGGCGGCGTGGGGGCCCACGCCGACGCCGCCGCGGGCGCCTCGGGCGGCCCCGAGAACGCGTACGAGAAGCTCTCGCGCGAGGTGCACCAGATGCAGATCACGGGCGCCATCCACACGGACTGGCTCGAGAACCCCAAGGGCTTCTTACTGAAGCCCGACTTCAAGCGCAAGGCGCAGCACGTGGGGGCGGGCGGCAAGAAACTGAACTCGTCGCGGGTTTTACGGCTGCACCTGCCTGGAAATAGCTACAGGGTTAGGTGGTTCGTGCTGGACGGCATGATTTTGCGCTATTTTAAGACGTCCACGGAGGAGCAGGAGCTGGGCGCCATCCACCTCACGTCGGTCAACGCCGTGCTGCCCTCGAGTGTGGCGGACGCGCCCGAGCATGCGTTGGATTTGGTAGGTATTTTTGTTTTATTAGTTTTTTTTTTTTTAGTTTTTTTGTTGTTGTGGTGGTGGTGGTGTGTGTGTGTGTGTGTTTGTGTGTGTTTGTTTTGACTTTTGTTGTTGTTTTTTTTGGTTTAGGTGTGTGCGGATCGGATTTACACAGTGGCGGGTAATGACCGCGAGGATATGGTGCGATGGGCGACGGTGCTCACTTTGGTGGTAAGAGGCGGGGGAAGGTGGTTCGCGGGGAGTGGGGTGCTGGTTTTAAGCTTTTGTTGTTTGGTTTTGCTTTTGGGGTAGTTGAGAGGCGAGTACAAGCCCAAGTTGATGCTGCGGCCGGAGTCGTCCATCATTCGAGGCAGCTCGGTGATCCCGCGGCCGAGTGCAGTAGCCAGGAAGACGGCCATGACGCAGGGATCCAGGTTCACAGACGCGAACGGTATGCGGATGACGGGCACGCTCACTGGAGGCATCGGGGATGGAGACTCCAAGAGTCAGGGAGAGGACGACGTCAAGGAGAAGATCATCACTGTCACCTTTGATCAGCCCGGGTCGCTGAACTTGATTCTGAGAGGAACGGTGGACGACGAGGTGATGGTGTGCGGCTTCCGGGATGGATCGGGGCATAGCGGGGATCTCGGACCGGCGGAGGCTTCCGGTGTGATTCAAGTCGGCGATCTGCTCATTTCCATCAACAACCACTACTTTACGAATATCGAGTTCCAGCAAGCTGTCGACTTGATCCGTGCGGCTGGGCGCCCGCTGACGCTACGCTTCTCTCGAGTAGACTTTCACACGGCACCGCAGGCAGATTCCACCCGTGTTGCAGAGGGATGGGTGCTTTCCAAGGAACCTTCAGCTCACAGGTACCGCGTGCGAATGTTGCAGCTACAGGGTGACAAGTTGAAACTCTACAAGCCGAGTATGCAGGGTGGAAGGGTGGACGAACCGTGTCTCGTTATCCGCATGGAACAAGTTACAGATATTCGACCCACCAACGACACGCGCGAGGTCGTGACGGCGTTCACGCAGTGCCACCCGAAGCAGTGGGGTGTCACACTTGAAGGAACACAGAGCATATTTACGTTTTACACGAAAAACCGCGAGGACATGGTACAGTGGGTGGATCTGCTTAAGAACTCCCCTTTATTTTCGTCCAAAGCGACGAGACTCTCGATTCCTGTGCATCCGGTTGCTGTTGTGGAATTTGATCCTGTCCTGGAACCCAAGGTAGTGCTCCAGGATGAGGTTGGTAAGGTGGGTGACCTTCTGCCAACGTTTTCATGCCACTACTTCCTTCTGCTTGAAGATGGCAAAATGATGTACTACGTTAATGCGGATTCAGCCGCTACTCGGATGCGCCCAATCGGCATGCTACGCTGTGATACCATTGTCAGCATTGTGCCCAGTCAGGTCACGGACGATACAATGCACGGAGATGACTCAAACTCGGAAACATCGTCAATTGGTGGGGTTACGGAGGAAATGATGCCGTGGCGACTTGAATTGGGAATTCTGGTGCAAGGATCATCGCAAAAATACCGTCGCCCGTTCATCATGTGCTTTGCCACACAAGAAAAGATGATGAAGTGGGGTATTGCTATCGGTAAGGAGGCCAAGCGACTTACTGGACAGGAATACGACCTATCGTCTATCAGCCGCCGCGCTTCCCGCAGTAACAGCCAAACCTACGCACCACGTCATTCTGAGACGCCTATGACAAGACCTACGATTTCTCGCCTCATTTCGAATCCGTCTAAGTATACTGACCCCAACATCCAGGAGTATACGCGCTTGTACCGAAGTCTTAAAGATGTGACAGTAAAGGCGGCGACACGCGGCTGGTTTTTCGTGAAGAAACCACGGAGTGTAGGCTTGGTTGCATACCACCCACGATTCCTTGTTCTAATCGATCACCAACTGATGCTGTTCAAGTACGAGGTGCTTGAGGAAGAAAGCTTGCACTCGTACGCAAGCATGCTTGATCTCCGGAATATTAAGGATGTCCGGGAAGCTGAGTCTGGTTTCCAGGAAAACCTAGACTTCACCATTCAGCTTACCACTGTTGACGACATGATTTGGATGGTAAGGGTTTGTTGCTCTTTGATAAGTATGATGGGTACGCTAACTTTTATCACTACGTTGCGCTGGATATCGTAGCTGGTAGCGGAGAGCTACGCGCAAAAGGAAGCATGGTTGTCCGCGCTGATTTGGTTGTCTGACTATTACTACCGACCAGGTGACAATGATGACGATATTACTCCCGCAATCACAGATGCTAAACGGATTGCGTTGAACACAGCGGGTTTGATGATGTCTATCCCCGAGTCGGAGGGATCAAACAGCACGGGTAGCCAAGATATTGATGCGAAGGAAGCCGAGCGTCTTGCTGCTGCGGGCATCGCAAAGGAAAGACTTTCTACAACAGGTCTGGGTGCACTTCTTACTGACGATTTCACGGGAATTGGTGGTGAGATCCAGATCGCCGGTAAGAAGGTGTTTGCGGCGATATCAAGTGGTATTTTCCGGTACTATGCTTCTCAGAGCGATTACGAGAGTGAATGGGGTGACGCTATCGATGCCATATCACTCAAGGAGATTGAGGAGGTGCATTCGGATGGTCTGGACTTGGGAAGCATCGTGGTGAAAGTGAAGGGTGAAAAGGAGGTGCGGCTAGTTGCAGAAAGCGCAAAGCTCGCTAAACGTTGGATGCTGGTCATGTGTTGCTGTGGTGACCTGATCCTCAAGAAAGCCCCCCACGCCGACTACTGGGCAAGTACGCAGCCCAAGGAGGCGTGGGTTTGGAAACTTGACCGTCTGTACCAGGTATTCCGTCGACGGTATTTCTCCCTTCGTAATCACCAACTCATCTTCTACACAGAGCAGGGTGGTCGCATGCTCGGCATGATCTCGCTGCCTTGCATCTTCCAGCTGCAAATGTCCAAGGTGTGGACTCGCAGCAAGGATGAGGCTGACTTCTACCAGCTCGAAGTCAGTTTTGCAGTACCTACAGCTGCCGAAGAAAGCTCGCGCACCGACCAAATCGGTGACTTTTATGCGTTTTTGCTAGCTTTCGACACGGAGGAGCAATTAAAGGAGTGGGCCCACGCTATCTATGACTGCTGCACGAACTCGATGTCACTGAAGGGTAACGCAACCTTGTCTCCACTTGGTGATATCCAAGTGCTTCCGAAGGAATTGCTTAAGACGTCCACATTTGATCACAGCGATGATGCATTCTTCAAAACGTCTGGACTACCAATTGGACCGACGGTGCCATCGAAGCGACCAGCTCCCGACGCAACAGCATCAGCTAGTGAGTTCAGTTCCAGTGGATGGCTTTATTATCGGACCTCTAAGGAAGAACGTATTCGGTTGCGCTACTTCATGCAGTGGGGATATGAGCTGTCGATTTACAAGCATGAAGTTCTTGCGGATGAAGCCACAGCTATCCGCTACGGAGTCATTGACTGCCGTGCACTAGTGGATGTGCGCTTCGCGTACATCAACTCGCCGGAAAATGCTGTTGAGCTCATTTTGGGTTCTGAAACCAGTGTGATCATCATCCCACGTACTGACCAAGAAGCGGTCATGTGGCGGAACTCGCTGCTTGATGTGAAACGAGCGTATGGACAATTGGAATCTGGAAAAAACAAGGAAGATACATTCGGCACAGGCGTATTTATCAGTCGTGGCAGCACATTCTCCACGCACAAGGATAATGAAGAGCTGTTACGCTTGCAAATTGAGTCGACCGTCATCTATTCATCGAACCTTCAGGACTGGGATGGACGCAAGTGGATTCCGAAATACTTCGTACTAACGAGCTCGCGCGTGCTGATGATGTCTCTTGCACTGCACTTGTACGATGAGGAGCCAGATATCTTGGGGTCATTTGCCACAAAAGATATCGTTGAAGTCCGTGCATGTAACGAGAAGGAAGAAGCAGAGACCGGCAACTGCAAGTCTGCTTGTGTCATTACGCTACGTCCGCAATCTAGCAGCGCGGGTGATGTGATTCAGGCAGCACCCGATCGGATGATCGTCAGGTGTGACTCGATAGGTAAGACTACACTGTTGGTTTCGTGGATTAAGGCTGGTGGGGGTTGTTATTTTGACCCGTGTTATCGTGTTTGTACGCTTCATAGATCACTGTTTGGAGTGGATGCGGTTGTTGTGCAGCAGCAACGGCAAACTAGAACTCAAGAAGAACGCTGCCACAGGTTACTGGGGCAGTGTGAACCGCATCGCATCTCTTTCTCGTCACCAGAGTTTCCTTGCTACGGCGCCGCTGTCTGCGGCCATCGCCGCCGCCAGCTCAGGCTCCTCGTCATCTACACAAGGAGGCGAGCGCACGCGAAGAATGACTCGCCAGGATGCTGCACGAAAGTACGTTGCCCAAACCCAACCTTTTGTTCGTTCGTTGGTTAATGTTGTTGTTTCCTTATTGCTAGGCGTACATCAGAGCTCATTATGAATCGCAAGAGTATGATGGGATACCCGTAAGCGCACACCAGGCGAGTAGATTAAGCGTACGGGGGCTACATGTAGTATATGTTTCACCTCTCGTAACACTTTTTAGCAAAATGCAAATTGCATTGTGCATTTGCTTCAATCATTATACAGAAACCGACTCGATGCTGGTGTTTTCTGAGCATCTGATGGGTAGGAACTTGGGTCATGAAGAAGTATTTGAGTTTGAGTTTAGCACAACACTCCAACGTCACAACTTAAAATTATTCGCTTCCAAGATGACGCAGACACAAGCCAAGGTGGAGCTGAACTCCGGGGTGTACAGGAAGGCGATCGTGTTCCCTGTGGAGATCACACAAACTGCCAAAGTGAGCTCGTTGCAGAAGACTATCGCAGGCGTCTTGAGCACAGGAAAGTCCCCTGTGCCCCCAAGGCTATTGAAGATGTACGGTGGCAAAGGGATGAAGGACGACAAAACCTTTCTTGCAAAGTGATGCCGGCACGCAGTACGAAAAAATGCGTTCGTCGTGGGTGCTGGATGACGACGAATACTTCAGGGGAGCAGATACCGGTAATGAGGTGTCAACAACACGTAGTGGAGATCCGTCCATAGCTATTCTGCATGACATGTGTGACGCTCGTATGCAGAGGAGATTGCAGCGGCTGTAGGTGTGTGGGGCGTAATGAATCTGGTGAAGAGGAGTGTGACATCCATAGGAAAAAGGAACTAGCCCAGTAAAGCGCAACACATTCATTTACACACGCTCCCTTTAGACTCCCTCACTCTAACTGCTGTAGGCGGTCTTGGCACTAAACCTTTATGATTCGTTCTGGTTCTAGAAATCAGCGCTTTCTGCTGATGGATCCGCTGGCTCGTCATTACCGCCGCTCGGCAAGAAAAAACTGGAGGCTCGTGAAGACTCCGGGTGTGACCCAGACGGCGAAACTCGGGGTACAGGCGCAGAGCCCACTCTGCCCAGTGGAGATCTTCGGCCGTTGCTGTCTTGTGTATTACTTGAAGATGGTGGTGCCATCGGGTGCCGATGACCAGCACCTACGACGATAGGCTTGTAATCGAGACCAGAGTCGCTACTTCCCCATGAAGTCCAGCTACTACCGCGGCGAGCTGCATGTTTAATCTCCTTGATATCAGAAGCTGTGAACTGAAGCAACGTCGTAAGCACTGGTACTAGCCGTGCCTGCTGAGAAGAGCCTGGTCGGAACGACATATACTGCACCACAACGTTCTTGAGATACTCCATGTTGACACCGTCACGGCGCTGATTCTGCAGCATAGCTGTTAGCTCTTCAGCGTGGCGACGTTTGTCTTCACGCAGCTCCTGCACCTCTCGATGGGCCTCTTCGAGCTGCTGAGATAGCGCCTGCCTCTGTGCCGCTTGCTCACGCTGCTCCGCCTCACGCTTCGCTTGCAACTGCGCGAACTCAAGAATCTTGCGGTTGTCAGCTCCACCAGAGCGAACGTCTTCCTCTAGCTCATGAAGACGAGCGCTCAGGCGAGCAATTTCCTTCTCTTTCTCCAACACTGCTTGCAGTGCCAGTTTCGATTTGTGTTTGCTATCCGCCTCCAGGCGGTCAAGTTCGCGTTTGAAGTTTAGCTTTTCATTCTGCACAGCAGCCTGGAGCGCTAGTTTAGCCTCTTCACGCTCATGCTGGAACTTATCTTCTTGTTTCTGCATATCGCGTTGAACTTCATCCAAATCCTTCTTGGCTTCAGCTTCACTCTGCTTCATACGCTGTACATCCACCTTTGCCGCCTGAACTTGTGCTTCCATTTCCTGTTGAGCAGTCTTACTATTTGCCGCATCCCGTAGCGCGCCCTCAATCAGAGCGACCTGCTCAGCCAGTTTACCGGCCATGCTCATATTCTCAGTCTGCAATCTGGTTGCAAGTGCCATGCGGTCCGAGAGAGATTTTTTAGTCTCGGCCAGATCTACGCTCAGGTTGCCAACCTGGGAAGTCTGTTCGTTCAAGGACGTTTCAAGCTCCTCTTCGTGCTTCCTAGCAGCCTCCAGCTCGCGTTCCAATTTCTTGCATCGCGCAGAAAGATCGTCCTTCTCCTGAGAAAGCTCTTTCTTTTCATTCAATAGCGTACGTCGCTCGGTGTGAACACGCTCAAGCTCAGCTTCCTTCTCTTGTCGAAGCATCTCAAAGTTTTCGTGATGCTTTTCACGCATTTCATCAAGTTGCTTCTTCAATGCTGTGGCCTCCTTCTCGCTTTCGATGTAACGACGCTCATTGGCCTCGGCCTTTGTGGCATGTGCCTCCAGACCCTCAGCAGCCATTGCCAGATCATCACGCATGCTGCTTACCTGTTTCTGAAGTTCCATCAGCTCCGACGTCATGGACGTCTGAGATGCTGCCATCTTGGTTACTTGTTTTTCCTTTTCGCGCAACTCGGTCTCAAGTGTTTCATTCTTAGTTTTTGCCGCATCACTGTCAGTGATTAGATTTTCTAGCTTTGACGTCCAATATGTACGCTCTTCTTCCAGTTGTTTCTCCATTGCCGCCTTAGCTTCACGAGCTTGCCCCTGTTGTTCCTCAAGTTCACGCTTCGATTCGCTCAGCGCAGTGATCTCCTTTACCATAGCTACTTGCTGCTGTTCATATTGGGCTACCTGATCTGCCAGGCGGCTTGTATCGTCCTTTAGTGCCTCCACGAGCGACTGCGTAACTTCACTTTCGCTATTTGCCTTGGCAAACTTATCGTCAGCAGCCTGCAGCTTCTTCTGCAGAGACTGGATTTCGTGCACACGCTCTGCCGATTCTAACTTCACGCGCTCAAGCTCTTGCATTAGAGTTGTATCAGCTGAGTTGTCTGATTCCTTTGACAACATGTCATCTTGTGCGTTTTGAACCTGTTGCTTTAGTGACGTGATTTCTTGCTGTAACGCTTCGCTATCGCTTTCCTTTGCCTCGAGCAAACCTTGTAAGCGAGTAACTTCAGCGCGCAGAGAGCTGAGCGCCTCCTCCGTAACGTCTGCAAGGGCTTTAGAAACATCCGAAACTGTTGACTCTTGCAACGTTTTGATTTCCTGCTGAAGACGCTCATTTTCGGATCTCATCGACTCGAGCTCAGTCCGTTGCGTCTCTAACGCCGCTTCCACCTTCTCCATTACTTCATCCGCAGATACACCCAATAGGGCAGAAGGAGCTGGCAGTGCTTGGAGTTGCTCACGAAGCCGTGCATTCTCGGTCTTTGAGGCTTCAAGTTCGGTTCGAACTGCCTCAAGTGCTGCCTCCACCTCCTCCTTCACAATATCCTCAGAGGCATCAGGTGGGGACGGATCCGCGGCTTGCAGCGTCTCGATTTGACCTTGAAGCTGGGCGTTCTCAGATTTCGCCGCCTCCAACTCTGCTTGCAGCGCCTCAAGCGCAGCCGCCAGCTTCGCCTGCACTTCTTCCTCGGAGACAGCCGTAGCTGCTGCTTGAAGCTCCTGAATCTGCTCTTGAAGGTGAGCGTTCTCGGCCTTGGCTGCATCCAGCTCCGCCTGTCGCGCTTCCACCGCCGCAGCCCCTTTTTCCTTCCCGTCCTCCTCGGCACTAGGCGCAGACGAAGCTGCAGCTTCCAGAGCCTGAATCTGCTCTTGGAGCCGCGCGTTCTCAGCCCTCGCCTCGTCGAGCTGCGCCTGCAGCGCCGCGTCCGCCTTCTGCTTCCCCGCAGCAGTCGCCGCGGCCGCCTCCGCCTGCTGCAGCCGCTGCGCCATGTGCTGCTTGTCCTGCTGCGCCTCGGCCAGCGCGCGCGCGGCCTGCTGCTGCTCCGCGTCGCTCTGCAGCGCGCGCGCGTCCATGTCCTCGCACAGCGCGCGGATGCGCTTCTCCATCTCCCGCTTGAGCTCCGCGAGCCTCTCGAGCTCCTCGCGCTGCTCGTCGTCCGCGCTCCTCTGCGCGCGCAGCTGCTGCAGCTCGGCGCGCGCGGCCTGCTCGCTGTCCGCCAGCCTCCGCTCGAGCTCGCGCGCGTGCTGCGCGCCCTGCTGCAGCTGCGCGCGCATGCGCTCCACCTGCTGCGCAGCCTGCTGCAGCTGCGCGTCCTCGGCGCCCGCGGGCGCGGCCACGGGGGAGAGCTCCAGCAGGTCCCCGCTCTGCACGGCGGGCGGCGCGTGCTCCTGCAGCTTCCGCGCCTGCTGCGCGCGGAACGTGTCGGTGAGCGCGGCCACGTCCACGCGCGCGCCGGCGTCGGCGGCCACGTCCAGCCCCAGCTCCTGCTGCAGGAACTCGCGCAGCGCGCGCGCGTCCGCCAGCGCGCTCTGGTTCTTCTGGTACTGCGCCTTCATGAGCTTGTTCTGGCGCGTGAGCTTCCTGCTGAGCGCCAGCAGCTCGTCGTACGTCATGCGGGCGGCGGGCGCGGCGTCGGCGGGCGCGGCCGCCTCGCCGCCCTCCAGCGACGCGTTGGCCGCCGCCGCGCGCAGGAAGTGCAGCCCCTTGCTCAGGCCGCCGCGCCCGAGCTCGCGCATCTGCTCGAGTTTCTCCTTCTTCTTGAGCATCTTGGGCGGGGGGCGAGTGGCCGGAACTGGCGTGCGCGTGGTGTGGCGCGGACGTTAAGTTCGCAGGGCGACATGGCCTCCTCTCCCGACCAGTGTTGGGAAAGTCCGGCCGGGCCGATTGGCCAAAAGCCCCTGGCGGAAGGCCCTTTACCTGCTGAATAGCCAAACACTAAATGTTCGGTTTTAAATAATAAGTAGCGAATTACATAAAAAGATGACAAATCTTTAGTACTGAAAAGACTCGCAGGAGGAAACATAGGACAAGAGTTCGCGGCGAGGCCAACGCCTGCTGTCGATTCGATGGCAGCGTCGAGGCTTGGACTCGGTCAAGCGTCGCTGAACCACAGCGCCACGGGCGGCAGCTACCACGGCCACGACTTCTGGTAGCCTGTTCTCCCCAACAACACGACACTACACCACCAGGTCCAGACCCGGCAGCACCAGCCGCGGCATGGCGAAACGATCACGAGTCCATCATGATGAACATGCCCAGTACTAAGTACCGTCGCCCATGACGACCCAGATGCTGCACGTGTCCACCGACTACAACACAGATGGCGCCGTCGGCAACGCCTCGCCCTACCACGTGACCCCCAAGCGCTCGCGCGAGTAGCTAAACGTGAAGGAGAAGCGCATGTTCAAGCTCAACGACGACATCAACCAGCTCAAGACATTTTTACGAGTCCAATGTGCAGTCCAAAAAGAACAAGCAGCCCATCCCTGACAACACGTACGACTACATCGGCATAGTGCGCGGCAACCTGTTGGCCGCCAAACAAATGCAGTATCTGTGGTACGCTGGTGTATTAGACGATATATTGCAGTGGATCAGTGGAGTTAGGACCAAAGTATTGCATATTGGAACGCGTCGGGAAATGCAGTATGTTTTGGAGGCTCCTTCAGCAGCCTGAAGTGCCTAATAGCCTCTTGGCCCCCCCCTCGCGTTGTCATCTTCACAATCGCTTTCTACCTAAAGACTGTGTGAGGCTCTCTGTGTGGGGTCACTGATGGTGAGTTCAAGGCTGATCTGGCCTGGCCCGGCCATGGCAGGCAAAACCACGTTTTGGCCAGCGATTGGCCAAGCAGTTTAGTCCCCACTACCAACACTGGCTGGGGGAAGGGGGCGTGTATTTGGGTGCAGGTCGTGCGTGGCAATTGCGTCGAGACATTTTGCTGCCGGCAGGAGTGATGGTCGGTATCGGGAGACGCATAGCTACAGCTGAAGTTAGATACCCGGTATGGACAGCTCGCAGCGGCGAAGACGATTCTCCAGGAGCTGCACGCATCCAGCTTCCGTCAGGGCTTGATTAGACGCGGAGCGCGTGGCGACAGGATGGGCAGCGTCTTCACCGAAATAACACGCAGCGGCGACAACTACAGTACATGTAAACGTCGCCGGGTATCAGATACTGTACATGTACATGTAATCCAGCGATGCGCGACTGTGCCGGTTGCGAGATGCCACTGGCATTGCCAGTGGTACATCGCTCCACGCACTGTTCTCCGAGCAATACCCTCTGCATCCGGCCGCGACATGTTGCCCGCAGCGGGCGAGCATGCCATGCTGCATGCAGCAGAAAGCACCGCGTGCATCAATCACCGCGGACTGATGCACTAACTGCCGGGCCAGTGACCGGCGGTTAGTCGGCGACTTGGAGAGGAGCCCGTCACGAAAGCCGGTCGCGCTTGCCACGTGGTTACTGGTGCGGAGATGCGCGCGGCTGAAGCTTAACTACTGCCGAGGCAGAAATCGTTGAGGCAGGACGGCGGCAATGCGCTTTTCACTTGACGGTGTCGAGGTGCGCACCCACCAACGTTCGGGCGGAGGCCTCCGGCTCTCGCCGCCGCGGCGGGGGAGGGGGGCCATAGATACATACATGCACACACTCCTACATGCGCTCGGAGACGGCAAACAAATATTTGCTGACAGCAAATGCCGCGGGAACGCACGCGATTTGCAGTTCACTTCAACGTAGCGGCCAGCTGGCGCAAAAGCGGACCCACTTTGCATCAACTTAACCGGGAGAAAGATACCGTCCATCTTGACTTCCCAGTCACCATTTCCGTTCCACAACCCCTCTCGGGTCGCCACCTATGAAGCCAAAACGGCACTGCTTTTGCTCGACAAAGTTCACGCTCGAATCCCTCCATACTCGCGTGAGCAAGCGAGAGCGCGACCACTGCGACGCCCGTTGAAAGGCAACATACAGTATCCATACACCTCCAGTGAGGGACTCCACAGGAGACTCGTTGACACACCGTCGGAACGTCTGCTACGACTCGCGCTGCGAGCCGCACTTTGCAATTTGACTGACAACGCGCCAGACACGCACCAAAAGTCTCCGCGCCAAGCACCAAAAGACCCCAAAGACCCATTCGAGCCAAGCCCGATGGCCATCTCCGACCAGGTCCGCATTCAGCTCTTCCAGGCCGCGGCGTCGGCCAGCAGCGCCGCGCCGAAGGCCATCCGCATCCCCACGACGCGCGGCGGCAGCACGCGCGGCGGCCTCGTGCCGCGGGCCCCGGGCGCGGGTCGCGGGCTCTGGACGCCCGAGGAGCATCTGCGCTTCCTTGAGGCGCTCGACAAGTTCCCGGCCGGCCCGTGGAAGTGCATCGCGGCGTACGTGGGCAGCAAGACGGCGCGCCAGGCCATGACCCACGGCCAGAAGTACCGCCAGAAGATCGCGCGCCGCCGCCGCGGGCTCAAGAAGATCGTGCGCGACCTCCAGTTCGCGGCGGCGGAGGACGCCGCGCCGGCCGGCGGCAGCGGCCAGGACCCGCCCGCCGTGGACGCGCGGCTCAGCGTCGACTCGAACCCGATGGACCTGTCGGAGCAGGAGTTCGCGGCGTTCGTCGCCAGCCTCGACCTCACCGAGGAGCTGCAGCACGACGCTGCGGACAGTCAGGAGTCGCCGCTGGTCGTCGCGGCCGCGGCGAGCGACGCGCTGCCGAGTCTCTCGCTCGGCGAGCTGGGCGCGGCCGTCTCGAGCGACTGCGGGCTGCCCGAGCCCTCGGCGCAGCAGGACGTGCACCACTGGGTGGTCATGGACCGCGCCGACGCGTCCTCGGAGGAGTTCTCGCTCGCGCTGGCCGAGGCGTTCCACGCCGGCGGCGCCGAGGCCGAGGACTACGCGTTCGCGAGGCCGCTGCCGCTGCCGGAGCAGCTGCTGGACGAGTACTGCCAGGAGCAGATGAGCATCGAGCCGCTGGCGGCCGACTCGGCGGCGCTCGAGGGCTTCGACAGCTTCGAGTTCGACGCGTTCGAGCTGCGGTAGCGGACAGTGTCGAGTCCCCGACGGCCATGTACATGCCAACGTATTTATATGTCACACACACGCACGCACACACACACGAAGGCGCAGCAGCTCGTACACAGCATCAGACGCGATTAACCCCACAAAAAATGCACGCCCCTGCTTCATGATAGAGGGAGCCCAAATTTTGGACCAAAGCGTACGTGTGGGTCGCTTGTAGCCATGTTCGTGTTGAGACGCCGAGGATGCGCTGCATGCAACGCGAGAATCTCATCTAAGCGCGTGGGTGCGAGGGTCGTCGACACTTCGGCGCTCGCGTTTGTCTGGGTAGGAGCAGCTTGCGTCCTTCGCGCGAAGATCCGGAGCTCGTTCGCTTAAAGCCGTAAGAGGCTACATGTAGGTAGTCCTGCACTATCATGGTAGCCCTGTCGCTTTGATAAACTTTTGGCAAGAGGCATCGATTATTGTGACGCCCGAATGAGAGTGATGATGATGAGACCAGGGCGTTTTCAGGGCACCGGCGCGTGCACCCTCAAGAAGTTACCGGCAAAAATTCTCCTTCGTCCCGCGTCGAGGTCTAATTGCAAGCACTGGGTAATATCAAGCGGTGCCACTTGATACTGGGTCGGTACACTGTAGAATTGCCAACGCGACGATCATGTGAATTCAATGTCCGCTGCGGCACGCACGAAACAGCAGATAAAACAACAACGCTACCAGTCCCGGGAGAACGGGAACCAAGGACGAGGTCCACGATCAAGCGCAAGAGTTCACTGGCGAAGCGCGACAAGTTTTAGGGAAGAGCTCTGCAAGCAAATCGAGGTTGGCTGCTGGTTTCTCGCAACACGCAGGCTGCAAACTGGATGCGAACGCCGGCTTGCTGAGCTTAGACTGCTTCTGCGACGGCTCGACCTTGATTGATCCTCGCGTGTTTTCACGTGTCGCCGACATGAGCAACTGCCAAGGAGATGTCTTTGTGCGGGTTCGCTCTTCAGCGAACAACAGGATTACCACGAGCCGTGTCAACGACACCCGCCCGTGTTATCTCGCCCAGGATTCGGCGCGTTTGCATGCACCATCGACCCCACACCAGCACTCGCGCGGCCAGGAACAACACACCATTTCCACCCCTTGAACCATCCAGGTGGGCACGTTCCGCTGGAGCGATAACGTGGGGCGCTACAGCTCCACGGTGTCGTCGCTAGTGAGTACAGCCATGAGCCCCATCGACATGGCTTCATGCCAGACGCGCAGATCATCCAGAACCCGTGTAAAGCGCACCAACCGCTGTCCGACTCCGAGGGGTTTCATATCGAGTCTTCGCACGTAGTAGTACGGGTAGCTCTTGAGCTGCTGGTACCGATCAAGGTGTGAGTCCACTAGCACGTCGATTCAGGTTCACTCGCCAAAGACGTCCACGCGGCGACGCAAGGTTTCTGCTGTGACCGAGCAGTACAAGTCCACCTGGGCGTCTAGGTGCAGCAATTGGAAATTAAAGTTTGGCCATCGCCCGCTGTGCTTCCGACTCCCAACGCTTGACGTGCGCGTCACCCTGATGCACGCCTCGGCCACGCGTCGAGCGTGAAGCTCGGCGACGGATGCATGTCATCTTCGATACGCGTCGAGCGTGAAGCTCGGCGACGGATGCATGTCATCTTCGATACCGAAGAGTAAAAAAAGCAAGCGTCTATGGGCCAGAACATCGGCGCGAAACTCTGCGGCGGCTCTAGGGCCTCAAATTCATGTGGGGCTGTCCACTACATCGAAGCGAGTTGTCGAGCACGTAGCGTCGTTTGCTATCGGCGCTTGGTATCAGCTCCGAGGCGGAGGCGCGTACGTGTGTACATACCGTACATGCACACGTCGGTCGCTGCACATTGGTAACGTACCTGAGACAGTCGAGCCACATACTCCACATACGGTACAGTACCGTATAACACGGATCCAGTGCTACACATAAAAAGTTCATCTCTAGTATTAAATGCATAAACAGTCGGTGACTTCTTACAGACGTAAAAAGTCTATGTCCTTGCGCGCCAACCGTTTCGGTTGCGCGCCAAAATGTCCTCCGTCCGTCATATTAGCAAAAATGACGCGGCGACCAAAGAA
>BSXT01000867.1:0-37729 GCA_030267785.1 Phytophthora fragariaefolia | reverse complement strand
GGACGGAGGCGAAGGTAGTGAGCGGGAGCTCGGCGGTGCCGGAGGGCTTCGAGTGGCGAGGACGGCGGTGGGTGGCAGGTGGCGGTGGTGGACCGTGCAGGACTTCGAGCGGTGGGGGGTGACCGCGTGTGGCAGGGGAGAGTTGGTGACAGGCTATGGGGAACGGTGGGCGGGTGAGTGGGACAGGAGACGGTGGCTAGCAGGCAGCGGCGGGGAATGACGTGAAGTTTGCCGTAGCGGAGGGCAGTGGGATGCAGACGGAAGCGGCGGAGGACGGCAATGGACGGTGGAGGGTAGCGTGCGGTGGCGGAGGACAGCGTGCGGTGGCGGAGGACAGCGTGCGGCTGCAGAGGACGGTGGAGGGCTTTGAGTGACAGGGGAAGGCGGGTGCGGCGGAGGGCAGCTGGTGACTGCGTGTGGCGGAGGTCGGCGTGTGGCTCGTGGTGCTAGTGGTTCAAGCGCTGCATGGCTCGTAGGAAATAAGCCAAATACATATAATTATTTGCTTCGTTCTGCCATTTGCTACGCATTAACCCCTTGAGCGTGAGGCCATCTCAGCGCCCCCATCGACCGTACAAACGTGTATGTCTGGGAAAAGGGTTACAATACAAAGATGAAGTAGTTTTGATATCTTGTATGTTGGATAGACACGACCGAAACCTAATCCTTGAGCGGATTCCCCGCGCTAATCGTGTATCTCCATGGATATCCATGATATCAAGAGGAAAATCGAAGCGTTATACTGGAAAGTGTATCGTTTGGGGCAAAGTCAGTACAAATATAGCGCTAAAGAATGGACTAAGGATAGCAAAGTCGAGCAACAATGGTCAAAGCTGTGCCCCTCAAAGACAGATGTCGTTTATCAATACGATTACTAAATTTGGCTATACTGAAACCAAGATAGCTAAAGACGCAACAACAGCTTACTCCGTGGTCGCGGCCGTGCGCGCGCGCTTCGTGGCACCTGCCGTCGATTCCTCGTCAGATTCATTGTCCTCCTGAGCCCCCTCTTCTGACCGCGCAGGCATGCGCGCGCGGATGTTGCGCTTCCGCGCCTTCGTTGGCAGGAGCGTACCATTCCTCCACGCCTTGTGCCAAATCTCGAAGCAAGACATCGCTGCGCCATTGTGTCTGTGCCGAACCTTGTCACACAGAAACACTCGCCAGGCCATCGGCTTCTTGGACGACGTCGTGAGCTTACAGTCGCTGCAGTAGGTAGAAGAGTCCCCCCCCACGTGCGTCATCGGTGCCTTTCAGTAGCGAGCACACCTTGTACGCGCGTGTGCGCCGCTTCCTACCGGTTTGGTTGTTTCCGGGCCGCCATTCGTCATTCTGGAGAGACATGTGTCGATACGTATTTTTGCTTGCGGGAGCTTTAGACGGCGTGGCGACAGCGTCCTCTGTACTGCGAAGCCCCTCCCAGTCTTCTTCACGCAACTGGCAGAGCTCCAGGTGTGGTTGCTTGAGAAACTTGACGTGGCTGAGCTTGCGCAACTCATCAGCAGCTCGGCGAGCGTTGTGTACAATATAGGCGTTGACTACGGCCAGATCAACCGAGCCGAGAAACAGTGACTTGTAGTACTTCTTGTACTTGATAGCGAGTTGCAGAGAGTATCTGTCATAACAGGTCCATACACGATTAGAATGACTGGTAAGTTGTACATACGGGCTAAGAGTACTTGCCTTTGTAAGCGGAGCTGGTCATGAACGTCAACGCCCCCCATGAGTGTCTGGTAGTACTTCAGCACCCGGGGACAGGGGACCTCTGCTTGTAAGCTACTCAGCTTGCCTCGACGTACAACTCGATCCAGCTCAACACTGCCCCCCGATGCAAGCATATACACCGCTTTGTTGTCCCACCAGCGTAGCGCGCGAAAGCCTGGCACCGGTGTGTGCTCCGTCACCTCGAACGTTCCTCGCTCAATGTTCTTCGGGCGGTTTCTGGGTACCTTCTTCTTCTTCTTCTTCTCTCTCTCTCTCTCTCTCTCTCTCTCCTTCTTCCCCTTCACCTTCTTACCCACGATATATTCTGGCAATCCGAGTCGGTCCGTCCGCACAGTTCCGATCGAGTAAAACCCCATCGTCAGCAGCTGCATTGCCAGAGGTACCGAGGAATAAAAGCGGTCAGTAACTATGACGCGCATTGCTCCTGTTCCCGGTCCACTAGGCCCGAACACAGCCTTGAGATTGCGAACCACTGCCGCGGGTCCGCAGCTGTAGTCTGTCAAACCTTCTCCAGCAAGTGGTTGCTCTTTCTTTCCGCAGTACACCTCGAAACTGTACAATAAATGTTTAGTATGATGTTAAAATGTCTGGTACATGATACGACAACTTAGAGTAAAAAAAAGAGTGCTCCGTTAGGAGCACTCACTTACCGGATACAGTATGCCGAACTCGAGCAGCACAGCATGAAGAGCTTGGTCCCCCATTTGTGGGGCTTGTCTTTCATGAAGACACGCATGCGGCTGAAGCTTGACTGGGATGGCAGCATGGCTTCGTCAAATGCCATTGTCGGTGGTGGTGTGTAGCCACGCTGGAACCGCGACTGCAGCAAATCGATGACAGGCCGTAGTTTCCACGCTCTGTCCTTCTTCGCGCGCTCGTCAGAGTTGCTGCTGAAGTGTAGATTTCTTGAGAGATGCATAAACCTGTCTCGGGTCATGAACTGTCCAAAGCACCCCCGCGGTATACCCCCCTCGTCGACTGTGTTCCAGTGATGCTCGAGTTTCTCCTTGTTCGGAGCGATCGTGCGAGCGACCAACAGCCCCACGAATACGCACAACTCTCGCGCAGTAATATCTACTGTCTTCTCGAGCTCGGTCTTGATCTGCTCTCGCGCTTTCCGCTTGAAATTGGGATGTTTTTTCTCACGCGCCACTTGTTTGTTGTACTGCTTTTCCACCCTTTCGTCGATCTTCTCCGTGAAGTAGTCGTTGCTCTTGTCAGCTATATCTTCCCAGAGAGTAGACTGCATGAAGAAAAAGAAAGCGCCCGATGGAGTCGACGCAGCTGTCAAGGCCTTCCCAGTTGGTCCATATTCACCGTCATACAGCCTAGGATAGTCTTCTTGCATCGCGTTTGGAGATCGTGGCTCGTAGGGCTCCATCAGGTAGTCATACGGGAGCTGCTTGACAAGAGGCGCCCACCCAGATCTTGCCATGTCGTTCAGCAAGTCGCATGGTACTGTGCCGGCCGATATCCGACCAACGCCACCTACAGCTTCAATCAGCGTATCTTCAAAAAGCAGCTAAGGCGGGGGAGGTGCATCGTCGTCAAGACCCAGGTAAGCCTCTCCTGCTCCGGTAAGCCCCTCGCTATCCCAGCCAACCCCTTCGTCATTGTCACCATCTGAGTCTAGTACGGCGTAACCCGCCTCTTCGAATTCTGCCAAGAACAACATAACGCGTGGACATACAAGTTAGCCAGTGTCGTTATCATGTACATACAAGCTTGACTTTCTGGGATCTGGTGCCGCCGCTTTTATTTCCTTATCAAGTCTCGCTCCGACGTCACTAGCACTGCGAGAGCCTTTGTCGACTGACGCACGGTCCGTGCTTAGGAACTCAGGGTTCAGGCTTCGTTGCGTCTGGGTAGATGGCAAGACTGCATAGCATACAAGTACACCATATCAGTAATCATCAAAAGAAACAAACCCCTCCAGTTCAGTTCCGTACCACTTGTGATGTCATGATTGAGAGTTCCATCCCGCTTAGATCTTCATCGTTGACTGCTGGGTCGTGCGGGGATACACCTTGAAATATGGTAGCACTTGTCCGGTCAGGCGGTGGCATGACCGGTTCAGTTCTATCCAATTCACAGGAAGGTTGCCTGTGATTACCTATACACGATATCAGACCAATACAGGCTTAGTTTCCGCATTATCTGGTATCATACACGAAGATAGCATCGTACCGTCCAAACGTGCTCCACCATGCTCCACATCAGTCCTCATCCGCGCACTGCCGCTCGCTGGCACCACCACCGTTTCTTGTCGCTCGATACGAAGCTTAGCTGCAGTAAAAACACCGCGTTAGTATGCTTCCGGCGTTGCATCACCAATACCAAGCTTCCGATACTTGCCCAGGTCCATTTGGTCGCGATACTGCATGAGAGCCTCCTCGCCGACGAAGTAGTCCTGCCCGCAGACGCCCCCCCTTCTTCTTGCCTGGCTTCAGGTACGTGTAGTCGTTTGAGAGCCCGCTGGGTTTGTTCGAAGACCAGCCGAGCTTGCGCAGTTCCCGCCATCGCGCTTGAAACGCCATTTGCGCTTGACCCGGCGATTCTGAAAATGAGGGAGAATAATGAGTGGCGGCTGATATTTGATGCGCAGAACACATCTTTGGACCGATTATAACAGGAATGTCTATGTCCGGCCAATGCGTTTATGTCCAACGGTGGGTTCACGATGGGAGGGAAAGGTTTCGCTACCTACCCCTTCTTGACTTGGAATTTGTATACTCCGTTACAAACTTCCAGTGAAAAATCCTTAACGTGGACCGTACACCTTTAGGATTTTTTGGTAACATGTACGGTCCAGGCGCTCGCGTTCAAGGGGTTAATGCATGTACCTTGATTCTATGAGAGTAGCATTTGTAACGGGGCCAAGCTGGCCGGGCCCTCCCCTTTCTCGGAATAAGGAGATATGACAGCCCGGGACCGATTGTTCTCGTTAGTGTCTGACACACGAGCTGTGTGGCACACACCCGGACCTCCGAATAGAATATTCCGTCGGGGCGGCTCCAGGTTGTCATATTCCTGCCTGAAGGGTCGGCCATACTTGAGAGGTTAGGGGTCCCCCAGGCCAGTCATTCAATATACACAAGGATTCATTGTGCAGATAGAAAGCAGTAGATAGCGACCTAAAACGGAGTGTTATTAATACAGTCAGTCAACATCTAACCTTGGAGTGTGTAAGTCGATTGGTACCGGGTACCAATAGCGACCGGGAAGGCCAGGCCTTTTACATACGGTAGTGCAGTGACGCCGGGCGTCTGCCCAGGTTAGCGCGTTACGCTTCCTTACCGCTACGGTGCGTGTGACTCCCGTCACAGCATTGCTGATGCGGCGACCTCAGCTACAGTCGGGCTTTCATTTGTTATTTGCAGCGGGGCTGCCGTAGCGTGCGTCAGAGGAAGACGTAGACACACCGAGTCTGAGTACGAGTCCGTACGATCCCTATCTACGGACTCCTAGAGTCTAAAGCCTTAACGCCAAGGCAACTAGACGCTACGTGTCTTTTTCCAAACTGATTTTATTAATTGCCTTAAGTACGGCAAGGTCGTACGGTGCAAACATATGCAACTCACTATCTAGCATAGTGACTCCTAATAAAATGCATGCTGACTGGCTCACAAGCCACCTACTGTTTCTTTGTTATCTTTTCGGATTCCGTACTGATATTTGGTTAATTCGAAGTACTGATTTTGTTAATATGTGTCATACACACTTGGTGTACGTTCACCCAAGGTGTGTATGCCACACTTGTGTAGCCCCGTTACATTATTCGTCGTATGTGTCTACGACATGTACTTGATTTGCAGGAATCTCGGTTGAATTGGTAAAACATTTGAAAGCGCCTTGAAGGCACTACATGTACAAGGACACACCGAGAGGGCAATGCAAAGTCCTATATATTTGTCGGCACCGCGCGTAATATGCGCATGATCACTTGATCACTTGCCTCCACTATAGTTCATGCACATATTTAGGTCGCCCTGCCGTCATTATACGTCGGCAAGGTGTCGGTGGCAAGTACACTAAACCTACGAAATCTAACTGGGCAAAACGAGATTCAATAGCCATCTTATTCGCTGATAATGCGATATCACTATTTGATTGAACCATATCCGTCATACAGTGGCCAAGTCGTAACGACATGTGTCGGCACCGTCACGATAAATGGTACCAAATGGCCAGCGCAGTTGTGTCTTACCAGTATCACGCGGTTTGATAATTTATTATTGTGACTGCATGTTTACGTTCTCGCCCCTCCCTACATTGGGTACGGGAGTGCACCAAACGAAAGTCTGTAAACACTGAACAGCTATTCTCTATCAACTCGTCACTTGTAAAACTTGCTGGCGATTCGGAACACGCACTTGTCCACGTTCTCCGTAAATCGTTGCCAGACGCTTCGACGGTTGGACTTGGCGCGGTACGATTGATCCCACGAGTCTTCAAACTTGTAGTCAAAGTAGAAGTCACCCCGTTGGGAAGACATCGCGGGTGTAGTGTGGCGACTCCAAGCATTCTCTTTCGTCTGCTGGTGACTTCTTGGCCCCATGGATTGGGCGAGTCTGTTAACTGGTGATTGTGGAAAGCTGCTGAACGATGGGATGGAGATCGAGCCGCTACGAGCTCTAGGCGGCTTTGGTCTCCGAGACTTGAGGCCTGGGGTGGAGCCTTTACTCTCGCGAAATAGCCCAGAGTTGGGTTGAGGGACACCAAGGTCAGTGCTGAAGCTGAAGCGGGCGTCGACAACGAAGTAGTGCGGCATCGTCGGGGAGAAGTCTCAATTTGTGTGATCTGCCTTGAAGAGGGTAGTTTGGTAACTGAGTTGGGTGCGGAGTCCTCGGGTGCAGTTAATGGGGCTACGGTGGATTTCACCAACAAAAGTCGGAGACCCCTAGTTCGAAAGTGCTTGTTAGTGGGTTTAGAAGCGCACTACGACATGTTAGCTGATTTCTATCCAGCGAGGTCGCCGTTTAACAAGGATCTCGATTCCGAGGATTAGGTCTTGAAAACACATGATAGTGGGTCTCTCCGAATCTCGTTGGGTGAATAAAGCAGTTTTGTGTTTGTATTCGGGCAATTCGAAAAGTCGAACTTGTGGATGCACGCCCCTGTGTCTTCACATAACGCTAAGGCTCTGCGCATCAAAACCATAGATCAACTAAACCCCTTTCAGAGAATTCTGCTTCGAAGCGCGAAGTCCAGCCGTATGGAACTCGTGAAACAGAATGAACGGGTGTGGCAACTCAAAAATGTAATTCCCTACATTATCCGCTAGCGATAGAAGTTTGTACACAGTCTACTGCTTGGCGCGACCGAATTAACAGCCTTCCAAAGCTCCTGCTTGTTTTCATTTAGCAAGGCTGGGTATTGGTATAGTATCTCGCGAACTGACTTCGTGACTATCCTCCCTTAAACAAAGGCATCAAAGTGCCATCGCGGATATCGGGAAGAATACAGCACTTCCGGGGATAAAATCAATCGAGCCATATACCACAGTGAATGCTAGGCGAGTCGACTTTCAGGACACTAGAATGTTCGTCGCTGAGCTGACTCTTGCTCCTGCACTCTGTCTGCGAGAGCCGTCACTAAAGACTGAAATCACTAACGAAGCCATGTGTGCAGAAGTGTCAGTCCGCCTACCTGCATGGACATCAGAGTACACAAATAACAAACTGAATCATCGTGTTGCGAAGGATGCGGAGTCAAAAGTCGTAGACGTTGAAATTTTGGAAACGAAGTGCAGGCACGAAGCCTCATTCCTGAAGCGAGACTATCCTATTGATCTTGGCTTACACATTTTATGATATCCTGCCACCAGTGTTGGAAAAACCAAGGTTATAACCAGGGAAGGGAGTAAAACCAATCACCAGGTTCTTCTGGTTTTACGGCGGGTGATTTGGTTTTATGGCTGGTTTTTGGGTTTTACGATCAACAACCAATGAAATGCTATGTCCAACGAAAACTGCCCCCACTCCAGGGGTTTAGCGATAGAAGCAAGCTGAACCTGAGCTGGGCTTTTGCTATCCCCGCGTGCGCGTTACCTTCAAGTACGTGAGTGTGTCTACGGTAAGGAATCCAGTGTCTTAGTACGTCTAGCATATTCAACGTCTGTGTCATTGCTGATCGGTAGCCAAGCTTCAGTTATGCGCTTCGAAGTTATTGCTGCTGGCAAAGCTCGCAAGACTACGTTTCGACCTCAATTATGGCCAAGGTTACGAATTGAATCTTCACACAAGTGCACCATGGGGGGGCTGCCGATTTACATGTCAAGCCTGGGTTCTATCACACGTATTGCTCCACCCGTGAGAGAGAGCAACAGATAGAGACAGCCACTGTATAGCATTATGTATTATCGATGCTGTAAATTGCGACAAGAGAACGCTGTTGGTGTGATGCTCGCTCCGGTATCATCATGGCATCGAATAAGCATGAATCATTGTTCGCATCGACTTCTTTGGTGTTGGAGCGTTTGGCGAACATGCATCTTCAATAGTACATCAAATTGTTCTAAATCACGAACAAGATATTCTGGTGCATGTCCGGGCAGCAGAAGTAGAGTGCGGCGATAGGTGTGAAGGTAGAGGTGATGGTCAATTCGAGCGCTTCACACTACAGACGTGTAATTTGGATCCTCGCTCAGTTGTGGAGGCTACTTGTGCACACGGTCACACAGAGCTGTGCATATGATAACCTCAGCGCTGTCCGATGGTCTCGTGAGGTCAAGAAGAACGGGAACAGTAATTGCAGTGACTAAGGCTTCTCCGGCACCGTGGCCTGAAACCAGTAGTCGGCCCCGCACCCGAAGCGCGGGAGCACGGGCTGGTCCACGGCGAGCCGGGGGGCGCCGGCGGGCGGCAGCGACGCCTTGATCTTGCGCGCGATGCGGCTGCCGCCCAGGCTCTTGGGCTGGAACTTGCGCGTGGCCAGCACCCTGTGCGGCCGAGAGCCCGTCGTCCGAGTCGCTCTCGCTCGCACTCGCGGCTACCACGACGGCGGCTGCGGTTGCAGCTGCAGCGGCGGGGGCTTGCGACGCGGGCGGAGAGGGCGCCGGCGACTCGGCGGCCGAGGACCGCTTGGCCGCCTTCTTCTTGCCGCGCTTTTTGCCGCGCTTGGCGGCGCTCGGCGGCGCCGCGGCGGGTGCGGGCGTCTGCAGCTACTTGTACGCGAGCAGCGTCAGCGCCGAGAGCCATTCATTCGGATAATGTTGTCACGTTCAATCTTCTTATCATCATATACACCTTGCAGTGTTTGCAGATGTACATAGTGCGCTTATGCTTGAGATCTATCCCGGCGTCGATGAACTGTTCGCGCTCATGGCTGCGAGGAGGCAAATTCAAGAATGCATTTTGGGGCAGATGTCCTCAGACATTGATTCGTAAGCGATCTTTCGAGCTGACCCGGCTCTCTGTCGTAAAACCAAAGAACCACCTCACGTTTTACGCTGGTTCTTGCTTGGTTTTACTGGTTATAACCATGGTTCTTAGCAAACACCCTAAAACCACAAAAACCAGGCTTTTCCAACGCTGCTGCCACTGTCTGCAACCCGCTGATTGGTATTTCAAAGAGTGAACCCACAATCTGCAACGTTAAAAGCTAGTGCCATGAATTCGCAGTCACTTCATTTTAATTTACCATTTTAAAGACTCCGATAGGTTCGAGTTTGACGTTTGCCTGTGAGCAAAACCATAGTCTCAGTCTTAGGCTGTCAGTATTGACCACGAGAATCGAAAATAATTCCGTAGTTACAACATGTTTCTTCATTGTTTTCCATAAAATGCATTTATCGTCTTGAGTTTTGTACGTGCACAACGAATTCAAGATCGACACTGTAGATAAATCCGACAAAGAAGGCCCTGAGCGGGGTGCAGGTAATCATATATCAACAGCTCTGCCAATTTTACTCCTACTAGTTTTTAACGAAGAATGCATATTTTTTTTGTTTAGCGAACTAAATTGAAGGAATTCTTGCAGCACTTTGTCGTCGACGTTCAGCATCATCAAAGCGTGTAAAATACAAAACGCATCTCATATCTCACAATTGTATAGTGAAACTTGGGTTATCCTCCCCGATCTTCGTATCACCCTAAGACCATCGAGCCAAATGATAGGCCCTCCTCAAGTTCAAATTCTCGAGATGCTAGATTTGGATCCGACTAATACAAGCAAGCAGTAATGAAACAAAGCTCAACGATCACTCCTCGGTAAAGTATATCCTTCAGTGAAACCAGAACTATAGACTTGTCAAGTAAAAGCAAATTGAGAACGTCATTTAATCACTAACTGTACCCTGACTGTTCCTCGACGGTAACCTTCAGAATGGATCGTATACGGAACTGGTTTGGTTCAGGAGCTCGGGTGGCACCCCTATACCCAATAGTAGAAAACTAACAGAAGGCACTGGGTCCATTGGCTGGAATTGCTAACCTCCCAACCGCTCACTTCCGGTTATTACAACCTTCAATTTGAAAACTTGTTCCTGGCCCAGATCCAATTTATCCATACGATCCAAAAAAAAATCTTCCACATCGACATCGTAGCAATTGCGTGTCTTAAAAAAAACATAAAAACGACCCAACACTTGGTTGCTTGATCTTCCCAGTGACGGCATCGAATACACACAAAAAAACGAAATTTGCATACGAATCACAATAAATTCCTAAGTTACCATATCGATGAAAGTTCATAAGTGGATCACTCGACGCGTTGGCACCGAGCCGCGCTACTAATCCTCTCGACGAGGCTTCAGACCCCGCAAATTCCGATCGGGGATTTGCGGAACGCCAGCAGGATGGCTCCATAGTCGGCCTTGAGCTGCTCGTCGTCCTCGAGGCTCTCGGTGTCTGTGTCGCACTCACTGGACTCGTGCTCCGTCTCTCCGACACGCTCGAACTCGTTCTCGTCGATACAGTGCAGCGGCAGCTGCTTGAAGGCAAGACCCTTGGCGGACAGCACCTGGCGGGTGCCAGACTTGTACTTGTTGGCTCGGTAGGGCCAGTTGAAGCACTCGCGCTTGCAGCAGCGCTTGAGGGTGATGGTGGCCACGCCGAGGCACTTGGCCGCGTCCCTCTGCGACATATGGAAGTAGTTGGCGAGCTGCTCGTACTTGAAGTCGAACTTGAGGCGGCTCTTGCGCTGCTTCTTGGCCGTGGGCGCCGCGCGCTTGCGGCCGGCTTTGGGGTGGCAGGGGAGGGCGGTCGTGGTCATGGCGCGTGTGGGGCCGAGCGGGAATCGAGGAATGACCTTATCGCCATGAGCTTGTCGCCCAGCGTCTCTGCTGCGCGGATCACTACTACTGTGGCCTCGCCCGCGTGAGGGGCAGCCAAGAGACTCGGCACATTGAAGTGAATTGATGACACCAGACGTTCCATCACAGTAGCCGCGCTGATCCAGCGGAGCCACTTTACGGCGTCGGGATCACTCCCCCCCACGAGCGCGAAAAGTTCAGGCGCCTGTGTTAAGCCCGCGGGACGCGCCAGGCGAGAGGAGACTGCTGCTTGGGAGGCCACCCATTCGAGGTGGGCCGAAGGATCGGAGGCCACAACGCGACGATGCGGCGTGGCGACGTGGCGACGGGTGGCGACTAGTTGAAGTTGCCCCTCACCCCCGAAGGATCTCGGCGTGAGGCTGCGGGTGGCGTCAATCAAGAGCGGCGATCATGCGTGGGGGGGAGGAGATAAATATGCAGTGTATTGCGTTAAGGCTCGGGGTTGGGCGGCTCCAGCGCTAGTCGGCGAGCACGTCTCGGTAGATCTGCAGAGAGCGAGCGCACGAGGACGGCACGATGTTGGAGCAGCCGCGCACGCACGAGTTGCGCAGCTCCGGGAACGGCCGCTCGTCGTCGTAGGCGCGGCACGCCTCCATGCAGCTCACGCCGTCCGGGCAGCGCGAGGCCCCGGGCAGCTCCGAGGGCTGCATCTTGTCGCACACGAGCTTGGTCACGGTGAGCGAGCCGTACGAGCAGCCGTTCATGCACGCGGCGTTGTGCGGGTCGCTGCGAGGCACACAGAAAAATTTGAGCGTTAGGCGCGCGGGGCCACAATCAGGAGGCAGGCGGCGCGTACCGCACGCAGAGCTTGCGGCACGTCTCCTCGTGCCAGCGGGACTGCACCCCGAGAACGCGGCAGCGGCCGCGCAGAGCCTCCTGGTCCACTTGAGCAGGGACCGGGGCCGCAGAGACCTTTGCCGCAGTAATGGGCGGCGTGTCGGCCACCGGATCCGGTCGCTGCTCCTCGACATGGCTGACGTTTTGCAGAGTGACTTGGGGGAAGGCGAGCCGCGCGGCGAGCGCGTCGCCGTCCAGCGCCGTCCGGGCCGCGTAGCAGACGCCCCCGCCGACCAGCACGGCCGCCGCGAGCGCGGCGAGGCGGTTGGTGAGGCGGCGGCAGCGCTGGGCCGGCTCCATGTGCTTCCAGTATTCGTCGGCCTCGTCCTCCCAGATCGTGGAACCGCGGCGCTCGGCCGCGTGGCTCACGTTGCGCCTCGTGAGTGACATGCTCCAGCTCTTGCTGCGGCTTCAACCGGCTCCCGAGCGAGTTTCTCGACGCCAAGACGGACCGCAGATGTCCGAGGCGCTGGAAGCTCCTTCCGGCTCGAGCCTCTGGAACCGCCGGCGGTATATTTACGCGCTCTATTTCCATCGGCGTCGCGGGCTTCGGGTGGTTCCGCCCCGCGCCTTTCGTCGACATCAACGAAATTCGAAGCCCCCGAGATGTTGACCCGAGGCTCGACACGTCCCACGTGGGACAAGACGCGGCTCGATGACGACGATGGACTGGAGGCCTCGGATCGGGCGCAGCGTGAAGTGGACTCACGACCACGCGATGGTCGGAGATGGGCAGGAGATTCCCCTGGGTGATACATGAACAGGAACATGTACGTGTAGGTATGGACAGCGTCGAAGTGAGGGGGCGCCCTATGCTGTGGCTCTTGGCCGGCGAAGCGGTGCGGGCGGGGGATGAGCCGGTGGCCGTCGAGACGCCGAGCGGACAGATGCGAACGAGAGGCGGTGCGAGGGCCACTCTCGCTCGTGGGCTGCAGCCTGCACGCAGGATGGCGTCGAACGGGCTGGATACGCGGAAGCGCGCGAGTCCCGCATGCTGGGCGCCAGTGGCTCCACTGCGGCGCGGCTCTATCCAGAAATTCGGGTCCTTCCTTGACTGGAGAAGATCGCGTGGTGGGGCGCTGGATCTCTCTCTTCTGTACCTGAGCCCTTTGCACTCTGCTGCGTGCAGGGTGCGGCTACCATCGGGGACTTGGTCCCCCCTCGCGGTCCATGGAGCGCGAACTGTCACCTCGGATCGATCTCCTGTCCTCACTTCTCAATTCGTCTCGGACGCAGCGGGCCCACCCCCACCGTCTCCTCCACTTCTCCACCGGTACCATGGGTGGCTTCTCTCCAATGGCCAAACTGCCGGCCAAGGCTCCAGAGTTCGAGCTCATGACTCCGCCAAAGTCTCCGCTCTTCGAGACCGACACCGACTCGGACACTCCCCCCAGCTCCCCGCACCGCAAGAGTCGACGTAAATTCGACTTTAGCGTACGCACACTTCAGGCGTACTCGCACTTCCGCCAAGACCACGCTGCTTTGCTCCTGGGCGTGTCCCCCATCACACTCAAGCGGATCTGCCAACGCCGCAAGTACCGCTGGCCCTACCGCACCATCAAGGCCCAAGCTCGTCGCGCGGAACGACTCGAAGCCCAGAGACTGCAGCGCGAGGCCGCACTTGACGTTCGTATGACTCCGCCCATGTCTCCTACCACAGCTCCAGAACTTCTGCTTCGACTTCGTGACGGCAACGCCAAGAGCTTCAGCTCGTCACCGACGTCGGTGAGCACCGTGTCGTCGCCAATCTATCACCGAGACACCGAGCCGACCCCTATGGAGGTCTCGCCGACGGCCCAATACCCACCTCTTGATCGACCGATGACGTCCCCACTGCTGCCACCGCTGAGTCTGCTGCTCGCCAAGCACAAATTGCAGTCCATGACGGGTTCACCAGACTATCATAATGTCCATCGCATGAGAGGCAACCGACCCTACCACCTCCACCGCCCTATTGACTACAAGAGCTCGTTCTACGCGACCTCGTACGAAACTAATGCCCCTGTTTTCCCACTGCGGAGACTGGCGGCTCTGTCGCTAACGGATCGACGGGAGCTGTGATTTGTGTGAGGACAAGAAGAGAATAAATGCTGCAAGCATTCGGATGTCCAAGTGCGTAGTTAGTGTCCAAGCGTACGAGTTGTATAAAAAATGAAATGCAACACTGTATATTTGTTTTTAGACTGGTCTTCACAGTTGGCACTATTCAACAGATCTGGCGTTGCATCGTCAGACTTATTGAACTGATCAAAATTGTTTGTACCAATACCAAGGTTCGAGAATTCGGATTCAATGAAAGTGTATCAAGCACACAACCCCGACTATACATCCAATGCCGTTCGTTGGATTCTATTGAAACTTCACGAGAGATTGATATGCCACCGTTTCAATGGAGCACCTTCATCCACAATACGAACCCGAAACAGCTTAACCCCTTGAACCCGAGTGGACCCTACACGTTATGAGCATTTTCTAAACGTGGACCATACACGTTAAGAAAATATATACTTGCTTTCTGTATTGGTCCATACAAACTTCAAGTCAATGGGGGTTAGGTAATGTATCCTTGCTTTCCCGAATGTCGACATAGACAATACTATAAGAAAGTCCGTTGCATATCAAACTTGCAAATTGAATATGCAATATGAACGACTGACAAGTGGTCGCCACTCAATTTTCTCTCATTTGAAGATTCGCCGGCTCGGAGACAGGTCTGCACGCTGCCGCTGAAAAATGGCGTTCCAAGCGAGGTGGCGCGAGCTAAAGAAGGCGGGGTGGCAGTCGAAGAGGCCTTGGGGGCTCTCAGTCGACTTCATGTACGTGAAACCTGGCAAAACCAAGAAGGACATTAGAGGTGAAGACATTTTTGTGGGCGAGGAAGAGCTGATGAAGTACCTCGACAAGATCGACATTGGTAAGGAGTTTATATACATCGGATTCTACTCGAACTATTCTAATGGGGTAATATCACCAGCGGCACTTCAGGCAGAGGAGAACGCGCGTGACGGATATTCTAACACGGCAAGATCTGGCAGCTCTGCGGTTGTCCGCGAAACCACTGTGGTAGAGTGTACGTCTGGCTTTTGTTGTATGCTACACATCTGCTTTGTGCTAATCTTGTACATTGTTCCTTAGCTTGTATGATTCAGGCACCCACTGAGAGCCTACCAACCCAGCACCTGATACCGCCCCTCTCCATGCCTGCACGTACTGATCAAACCCCAGCGCCAAACACACCAAGAAGCCCGACGGTCTTACGAGCTACCTCACCGCATGAAACGGTCTTTTCACCTGACAGTGACGAAGGGCATTCAAGCGAGAAATCAGAAGGTATTATCATGTATGTTTCAGTTTATCCTTCGTATCTAAACATGTACCTGTCATTTATCGCGTACTAGACGCGCCTGTCAGTCGACGAAATCTTGATCCTGATTTTGAAGACGCTGAGGAAAGCAGTGGCGCTTCAGATGTGGAGAGTGAACCCGACAGTAACGTGGAACACACCGAGCATGACGAGGAATCACGTGGAAGACTACAAAACGATGAGCGACTTGCCGGAGGTAGATATATCGTGTATGTACATGTTATGGGTCGTGGTTAACATGTATCCTCCGTTCTGAATGTTGCAGAAGATGTCAACCATGTCGCAGACGACGAGGATCCTAGCAAGTATTCGAGGTTTGAATCCGACGCCGAGAATGATGATGGCGATAATGAGGAACAGACGGTTGATACTGTTGATGCTGAAGACATGAAATTGCCCCATCCACCTGAGTTGTCATTCGACCATCGACTGGTGTCGACCATCGCTGGGCTGGAGAACATTACGTCGGGTGTCGTGCCTGACGCTTTCCTGAAGGAGTTTGGCGAGAAGGGTTGGTCTGATTTGGACACGAACACACCGTACAACTACCTACAAGAGCAGTATGAGCCCCGTTCACGAGACGCCATGTATGAAGACTATCCTCGGCTGTATTCTGGTGAGGCTGGACCTACTGCTCGTGCGCTGGCGGCAGCTTCGACCCCATCTGGGGCGTTCTTCTATTTCATACAGCCCGATTTGTGGGACTTGGGGTTGCCGCGGGTTAGGCGATTCACTCTCAGCTGCCCTAATCCTTGTCATAGTCATTAGGGGTAGGACAGATGGACTTTTCGGTGAGTGATCCGTAAAATACGGCGAAATAAAACGGAAAGGAATTAAAAGCTCAAAAAGTGTTTTACAACTTAGTGTTGCTGCGGTTTCTGGCGAATAAAGCTGTTAAGTTTCGCGGCAAGGTTGTCTTGGCACTCCAAAAGGTTCAGAAACGCCAGGTTAAGTTGGCGATCAACCTGGGCCTCGATGCTCTCGTCCTTGATCCAGAAAGGCTCTTTGCGAAACTTGCCCAAAACCCGCTTAGCCGTTTTGACCTGGCGGACGAGATCCACTTGAAGTTTAGCGAAACTCTCCGCCTCGGCTGGCGAGAAGAAAATACTGGTGTCAATCGCCGTAACAGGTGGAGGAGCAGGAGTGGACGTCGATGATACTTTGACGTCACTCGCTTTCTGATGCTTCCGCTTACTGATTTGGTTGTGACCCTTCTTGTAGCGGGCCATAGACCGACTCCAAAGATCGAAAAAAGGCAAGGGACTACCACCGGGTAACCAAGGACCGCTATACTTCCACAAAGTTCCGCTTTCGCAGACACAATGCAGGCGCCCTGGTGCTAAACCGGCTTACGTAGCTTCCACGCGCGATCTGTTGCTGCCTTCGGGTCCGAGTTTGAGCTGAAATGGAGGTTCCGAGAAAGGTGCATGAAACGATCGCGCGTCATGAATTTCCCGAAACAACCACGAGGGACAGCGCCTTCCTCCGTCGTTTTCCAATGCTTTGCCAGTTTCTCCTTGTTCGGAACAATCGCCCGCGCAATCAGTAGACCTAGGAACACACACAGCTCTCTAGCCGCGATAGGTGGCGCCTTCAATAAGTCGTTCCGGATGCGGTCTCGAGACTTGGCCTTGAACTCCGGGTGTTTCCTCTCTCGTGCGACTTGTTTGGCGTGCTGGCCTTCTACAGTATAGATGAACTGGCCTTGAAGTAGTCATTTGATTCAGCAGCAATGTGCTCTAGTGAAAGCCCAGCACACAGCGAATGTTAGGTACCATCCGATCTAGGCGGAGGCAAAGCCCCTACGTGGTATTTCCACCGGCCACACGGAGTGATAATGTACCCACTTCATCGAAGTGTGCTCCTCAAAAGCTGCACGTTCGCAACCTAGAGCTTCCCCACGATGTGGCTGGCTCCTATAGTCACAGGTAAAACTCGCTTCCCACGATGTGGCCACGAGTAAACCTTTCTTGAACTTGAACCGAAGCTTGACACGGCAAGTGCTAGTATGTCACACAAACCGATGCGAAGACCCGAAGCTTGTGGGCGCAGTGGCGGGCGCCCGTCGAACACTTGAAAGTAAGATTGGAAGTTGAAAAGTGATTGATTGAATCGTTAGTTTGGCGTCGGCTCATTGCGCCGCACAACCAGTAGTTCTTGGCGACCTGAACACGCAAACCAGTATCCAGGTCCCATCCTAAAGTCTATCAATCTCAGATCCTAATTCTATCCTGATCTACCAATGAGAATCTACTAATCCAAAACGTAGCTTGATCCAAATATGCGACTCTCGTCCCATAATAAAAAGTTCGGCGCCACGGATGGCTCAAACGGAGGCGGCAACGCCGCAGGAAGCTCACCACGAAGCCCCACCCGCCGGAACGGCAAACGTTGCACCTGACGCAATGTCAATGCAACAGTTAATGATCTGGTTAACGCAACAACAACAAATGTATCAGACGCAGATGCAAACGCAATTTCAGATGCAAATGCAGCAAACCAATAACCGTTTTGAACACTTGCTCGCATCGCAAGGTGAACGACGGAAGAAGGATCCTCCCATGTATGAAGGGAAATTCGGTGAAGATTTGGAACTATGGATCTTTGCCATGGAGGAATATTACGCTAACAAGCGCGGATTGATGGAGGCCGATAAGTCCGATTTTGTGACCCAATATCCAGCAGTTTAGGTAAATCTGTGCTAAACTGGTATCGCGCTTTTTCGTCAGATTGTGAAGCGGCAGGAGTTCCCAAAACATGGCAATTGTTTAAGGCGAAGCTACGTGAACGCTTTCGTCCCAAGACTTTGAATACAATCTACGTGAGCGATTGTTTCAGCTGAAACAACACGGAACCATCCATGAATATGTGTCATCGTTTCAGGATCTGATGCCTTAATCCGAGTTGGAGATTTCGGAGATGGAAAAGCGGTTCTACTTTCAGAACGGACTTCGGCCGGAGACAGCGAAAAAGGTGAAGGAGCTCAGTCCAAGATTCTTGCATGAAGTAATTGAGATTGCAACGAATTTCGAGTTTGCTCACTATGGAGGACTCTCAGCAAAGACCACGGCGAATCACCAGCCTTCTTCGAAAGCGGTATCATCTGTGAAACAAGAGGCTAACAATTCAAGCAAGCCGCGGGAGCGAAAGCTGTCACCAAAGAGTGGACCAAAAGAGGATTGGCGAAAGTCAGCCACTTGTCATAATTGTGGACAAGTCGGTCTTATCAAGCCTCAATGCAAGTCCACCAAGGAAAGCAATCACTATGTTGGCGGATCATTCTACGCCATTTTGGAAGTGAAAGCTTTAGCCTACAATCAGGAGGAGGCAGCGACTGACGTCTCAATATTCGTCGACAATGGAAGCAGCCTCAACGGTGTAACTGAAGATCTAGCTGTACGACTTCAGCTGGACATCAAGGAGCATCCTGACGACATGATGACAGTTCGTCTAGGATACAACCAAACAGTGCAACGACCAAGACGTACCGTCGAAATGATGTTGCAGATTCCGGATTTCCCGGTGACGTGTGGAACGTTTACGGTCATGCCTGTCCCGGAGGATAAGGATGTGCTTCTCGGAATGAAGTGGCTTCGGGAGAATAACCCGGACATCGATTGGGAACGTTTACTATTGCGCCCGCGTTTAAGGACTGAGGAACCCCAGGATCTTCAATTGGTGGTACCTAACAGACCTCGAACGCGTATGATCGGAGGCCGTCGTTTCAAGAACGCAAACCCGAACCGCGAAATCTTCCATTACTACCGTCGGCATGGTCAGAAGGTGCGTTCGGTGAAACGAATCTGATCACAACGCAATTTCTGAGGGAACTCCGCAAAGTGAGGATATCGAAGCTGTGTTTGTTGTCAATTCACAAGACTCAGAAAAGCCTGAGCGTTTTAAGCAACAAGGATGGGAGGCACTCGTGAACAACCCCGCATATGAAGTCTTGATCAAGTATCGCGATACTGTGTTTCGCACTGAGCTGCTAAGTACCACACAGGGGGTGCCCCCTGACCGCCAAGGGATTGGACACGAAATTCAACTTCAGCCCGGAACACAACCGATTTCGGTGAAACAATGGCGCCAAAGCCCGGAGCAGCGAACGGCGATCCAGGATTGGACGAAAGAGATGACGCAGGCAGGTATTATCTAGCACCTCTGCATTCAGCGCTCCGACGTTCTGCGTCAAGAAGCCCGTGGGTTGGCGCATTGTGCACGATTATCGTCAACTCAATAGTGCCACCATTTTGCCAGCGATACCGATGCCGAGAAAGGAGGACACATTTGATGCGATGGGCGGTAGTTACTGGTTCTCCTGTATGGACCTCTTGTGGGGATACTATCAGGTTAAACGTGTGAATCTGATATTTCATTTACTGCTTTTTCGACGCCCGATGGGCTGTTTGAGTGTCTTGTAACCCCGATGGGTTTGAGCGGTAGTCCGGGCACATTTAACAGGCTGTTACAGCGAGTGTTCAGAGACTTGCGCGATGTGATGCGCATCTATTTTGACGACATCTACGTTTTTACGCCCGGCAAGGACGTGCGGGTGCATGTCGACGCGTTGGACAGAGTGCTTCACCGGTGTCAAGAAGTACGTAAAATTGTCGAAGTGTCAGTTCTGTGTCGAAGAAATCCCCTGTCTCGGTGACTTTGTGGGTCGTCATGGTGTTCGAATGGACCCTGACAAAGTGTGCGTAATCAGCGACTGGCTGATTCCACGTACCAAGAAACAAATGGAAAGCTTCTTAGGTACGATGGTCTACGTCTCGCGTTTTTGCGCCGACATCGCACAATTTGCAGGCCCACTCCACGAAAGTACTAAGGGTTTACGCCGAAAGGAAACGTTACATTTGACTGAGCATCAGTTGGAATGCTTCCATGAACTCAAACGCCGTCTCTCCACCCCTCCTGTACTACAACTTCCTGATTTCGACAAACCGTCGGTATTCGTATGGATGCCTCGAATTTTGTCATAGGGGGAGTCTTGTTTCAAAACGAGAGGGGGTTGGAGCATCCGATTGCATACACAGGACGCAAAATGAAACCAGCGGAACTCAACTACCCTGTTCGTGAGCAGGAGTTACTGGCTATCATGCATGCCCTTCGTGTGTGGAGAGTTTACCTTCTCGATCGCCCATTTACCGTGGAGACAGACCACAAGAGCATCGAGACTATATTGACGCAAACGACAACCAATCGTCGTGTTGCGCGCTGGTTTAACGAGCTAGCTGAATTCCAACCGCAGTTCAAGTGGATTCCAGGAGAAAGTAACCAAGTGTCGGATGCAATGTCCCGAAACCCACTCTTTGAGCATAAAGACGCTCAGGTTAGTCTCAGTGAGCTCATCGAAGCTGCTCGAAACCGTGAAATTGTTACTAGTATCCAAACCCAAGTGCGACTGTGACGCACTCGGCCAAACAACTATACTTTACCGACTTGAGAGTTCAGGAGTTGTTGCAGAGTATTTCTAGTGGTAAAGAGGTACCACGCTACCCTGTGAAGAATGGATTGTTATTTTACCAAACGAGAGATGATGAAAATGCTCGACTGGTAATTCCGGATAATGAAGATATGAAGAACCGTGTTATTTGTGAAAACCACGATGTGGTCACGGCAGGTCACCCCGGATACTTTAAGATGTCCACAAAAAGTATTACTATATGTATATGTCGAAATACATTCAACGCTATGTCAACCCGTGTGAACGTTGTCAGCGGAATTAGGCACGCCAAACGAAGCCGCCCGGACTACTACAGCCTTTGGAGATTGCAGGAGGTAGATGGGTTGATGTGTCGATGGACTTTATGATTGCACTGCCGAGCACGGAAACCGGAAAAGATGCCATTGTGGTTATTGTGGACCGGTTGACGAAGCGTGCGAAGTTCATCGCAACCAATACGAATGCGACAGCAGAAGAGAGTGCTGGGCTATTCATGGTCAATTATGTGAAAGACCATGGCGTGCCGAAATCGATCATTTCAGGCAGAGACTCCAAATTTACGTCCAAGTTCTGGCAAGAAGTGATCAAGACTTTGGAGACGACCCACAACATGTCGTCTGCCTTTCGCCCACAGACTGATGGTCAGACCGAACGTACTAATCGGTTTATTGAAGACTATCCTCGGGGTGTTGTGAACCCATTCCAAAATGACTGGGATGAATATTTGCATCTCGCCGAATTCGCGTAGAACAGACGTGTTCATTCCTCAATCGGTATGTCACCGTTTGAGGCTGATCTGGGTTATGTGCCCTATATGCCAGATGATTTGGCTAGCGACCCAGAATTTGAACAGTTGCATAAATCGGCGCAAGAATTTCTGCTCAAGCAAGATGCAATTTTGAAGATGACACAAGATGCAATGAGTGAAGCCCAAACTCGTATGAAGTCTTACTACGACAAGAACAGGCTTGCTCAAGACTTCAAACCTGGAGATATGGTACTCCTAGACGGACGAAACTTGGACATTCGTCATAAAGGATTCGCACAGTCAAAGAAGCTCGCACCGCGGTTTATTGGACCTTACACGGTTGTGAAACAAATTCATCGTGACTCATACGAGCTGAAGTTATCGAAGGGCCTCAAGTTGCATCCCCTATTTCACACCTCATTGCTCAAGCCGTATCGCAGTGATGAATCACGGAGCCAAAGTGTGAACAAAGTGATTTTGAAGGACGGTACGGAAGGTCAACTTGTGCGCGAAGTAATTGGTCATCGTAACAACAAGAAGAAACTCCAATACCGGATTTGGTGGCTTGGTGAATCACGCGAAGAAGCAACGTGGGCACCAGTAGAGAACCTGAACCAGATTCCAAGTACTGGGAAACGAAGAAGAGAAAACCAGCTTCGAAATAGCGGGGTCTTCTTGGAAGGGAGGTCATGTGACGTGGACGTCCGTCTGCAAATGAGATGGCAGAGGACTCCCACGTCAATGGCTAATGCATACCTTTCTGTTTATGCTGTACAGCGTAATAAAACATTGCATGGTTTATATTCGTTACATGCTATCCTATTGGTCAATATCAAGAATAATCATGATTATGGGATGCATAAACATGGAGTTTCATGCGACCTTATTGGCTAAAAATCCTTGAGATCTGCAAGAATCAAGTTTTCGAGCCGAACTTTTTATTATGGGACGAGAGTCGCATATTTGGATCAAGCTACGTTTTGGATTAGTAGATTCTCATTGGTAGATCAGGATAGAATCAGGATCTGAGATTGATAGACTTTAGGATGGGACCTGGATACTTGTTTGCGTGTTCAGGTCGCCAAGAACTACTGGTTGTGCGGCACAATGAGCCGACGCCAAACTAACGATTCAATCAATCACTTTTCAACTTCCAATCTTACTCTCAAGTGTTCGACGGGCGCCCGCCACTGCACCCACAAGCTTCGAGGCTTCGTATCGGTTTGTGTGACACTTCGTCACTGAGCTGGACGCGTGAGAAAATCGTGCCGCTGACCTGCCGCCGAGGGCGCGTGCTGGTGTACCTAACGGAAGGAGCTGATCAAGGACCGCTCGAAGTAATCAAGTACCGTGCTGCTCGAGGAGGGTCGGGCATGCTGAGCTACGCGATCGGATTCGGCAAGCTGCTATCATCAGCGGAAAGTGCCCGGTCACACCTACCTTGCCCGACCGCAACTTTGTGGTCCGTTGATCTCCGAAGCACGCCGACAGCATCACGTTGCGCAAGGGACGTTTTTCGGAGGGAAACCGTGCTGGGGCGTCGACGGCAGAGGCCGTGTATTACTACTACGACAACCTTAGTGCAGGACTGGACGAACTCCAGCTGCAAGGCCGTCCCTCGCAGATCAGGAACTGAGACGAGACCGGCGTATCTGCTCAAGGTTGCCGCCAGCAGCAGGTCTCCCCTCCTAAGGGCATGACCACCAACGTGCAGCGCTCCGCCGATCAGTAAAATGTGAATATTATGGGCTGCATTAACGGTGACCGACTCCCACCGCTGTATATACTTGCGACCTGAACGTTGATGCGCTTGATGTAGTTAACATTGCGTTGCGGAGCAGCATTACACCCACGACGAAGAAGAGGATGAGAGGAACGTATGTAGACGAAAATGTCTCTGGTGGCGTTATACTTACGAGGAAATGATCGCGGCACTGCACCGGAAGAAGGAGACCAAAGCGGACAAGGAGCAGGTTTGTATAAAACTGGGCGCTAGCGGAACATAATCCGAGCTCCTCAACACTGTACACCGCTCTTATTTTCCAAAATTCTGGAATCAGAACTTACCATACAAACTATCATAGTCAGAAGTAGGGGTGTCACCCTTACGATTAGCGCAATCACCTGTTATGAGTAGCGCAATCAGTGTAAACACAAACAATAATCAAGAGAATGAAACAGCCAGTTCTCGTAACACGTCAAGCTGCAGCATCGGGATCAAAAAGATGGATGGTATGATGCAGTTTCGGATCTGCATTCACGAAGGCAGGCACACAGAATGATGCCATGATGCAATCCAAGATAAACGGATTACACTCTAGTAAAATCGAAGTTTGGAACCAGGTATATCATGTATATATGGACAGACTATGTAGCCTACGGTGACGTACGTCGTCTCTTGCTTGACGAGGGCGTCGCTAGCGTACCAGGTGTTGATGGTCGTCTGCTGCCTTGCGCATACGGATGGCGTTGCCGTTATCGATCGGAATCAATTTTCCGTGTGCCAATTCCTTATGTCACACGTCTCACCAGGTCATAGCAACCCCGCGGCCTGGCGTCGTACTCTCATACAGAAGAGAACTGACCCCTTCCTACTACAGCCACTGCAACCGTAAGTAGTCGTTGATGCCCTCTGCTTCTCCGTACGAAGGACAGAGCGCACTTTGAATGTCCACTGCCGCGCTTTGCTTGCGTCCCTTCGTTCCGCTACTCATCAACTTGGCAAGCTGCTTGTGCGGAAGCTTGGCTACTTCCGACTGGAATAGGCTGGTAGGCTGGTGGTGGCGCTGGTTACTCCGTCCCAAAGTGTTGCCTTCATACACATCCGACGCGGGAATAAGACAGAGCAGAAGGTGCAGCGTTCATAAACTTCACGTGGCTCAGAGGGTGGGACTGCTTGTTTTGGTGATATGCCTTGTGAACAATGTAGCTATTTACAATTGCCAAGTCGATGAATCCAAGTGCAAGTGACGTGTAGTACTTTTTGAACCGTAGCGCACGCTGCAACGAGTATATCTGCAGCCTCAGCTGGTCATGAACATCTGCTCCCCCCATAAATCTTTTACAACTCGAGGACACGGAACCTATACTTGTGTCGCACACGCTTGGCGTACAACTCGATCTATCTCCAGCTATCCTCCGGTGCAGTGAAAATGAACAGGGTGCGAGTCCCACCAGCTAATAGCACTCATGCTGTGTTCAAGTTTGGGTTTTGCCAGTTTAAATGAGCCACGCGCAATATCTTTAGGACGTGTTTCTTCTTCTCGGCGACAGCTTGGCAATAACCCAAGCGGTTCGTCATACTCGTGGCACGCAGTAAAACGCCATGAGCAATAGTTGAATGGCTAATGCCACGGACGTTCAGAAGCGATAGATAACAATTACTCGCATTCCTTGCTTTTGGGCACCCGGCCCGAATACTTGCGACAAGTTTCTAACGACAGCTGCAGGTCCTGACTTCGTGTCTGGCTTTTGCGCATCACTCTGGTGTTGCTTTTTCCCACAGTATACCTCAAAACTGTATATATTTAGTATAAGCATCACATAGTTAGCAACAATAAACTTCATAATACAGCACAACGTTTCGATCGGTCCAAAAAAACGTACCGAATGCAGTATGCGGTAGCAGCACTGCACAACATGAAAAGCTTGGTGCCTCACTTGTCAGGCTTGACTTTTTCACACGCATCTTGTTGAATGACGAATGCGAAGGCAAAATCGCCTCGTCAAACGCTAGCTTGGACGGTGCAACATACCCCTGGGGCAAAGGTTTTTTGTAGGACTTCCACGATCATTCGAATCTTCCAAGCTCGGTCGGTATGGGCACGGGGGTCGCTGTTCGGATTGAAACATGGGTTGTGAGAGACTTCCATGAATCGGTCTCTAGAGATAACAGGCCCGAAACACTCGCGCGAGATAGCTCCCTCACCCGAAATCTTCCAGTGGTTCGAAAGTTTTTCACAATTACGCGCAATCGTTCTCGCGATAAGAAGCCCTATAAAGCGACACTGCTCATGCGGCAGACTTGGCTTCATACCTTCCATGTCGTGCTGAATATCACGCTTAGTCTTTCGAGGTAGCTGGCGGTTCAGACTCCTCTTGTGACGGGAGTCACACGCACCGCAGCGGTGAGAAAGCGTAACGCGCTAACCTGGGCAGACGCCGGGCGTCACTACCACTCAGTATGTAAAAGGACTGGCCGTCCCGGTCGTTATTGGTACCCGGTACCAATCGACTTACACACTCTAAGGTTAGATCTTAACTGAACTGTATTAATAACACTCCTTTTAAGGTATCTATCTACTGCTTTCTATCTGTATACTGAATCCTTATCGATCTGAAATGACTGGCTTGAGAGACCCCTAACCTCTTAAGTATGAGTGGACCTTCGATCATGAATATGAGTAATCGGGGACGCTCCCTTCGGAATATTATATCCGGGGATCCTGGTGTGTTACACACGGCTGGTGTGTAACACACCAAGGAGAACAATCAGTCCCTGACTGTCAGATCTCTTTCTTCCGAGAATGGGGAGGGTCCGGCCAGCTTGGCCCCGTTACACCTCTTGTTTTGTAGCGTAGATACGGTTCATCCACTCTCAACGGCAACATTTCGCATTCATTGGAACATGCAGCAATATGTTGCCAAAGTACCTCAGGCAGAAAGTAGAAAAAGAGCACGATGGGCGAATCTCCCCGGCGAAGGACATCTGCCGTAGGGCCCGAGTATATGGCGGATTCATGGGTAGCTACCACTTTCAGTGACATGTTCGTAAGGGGTCATCATGTATGCATTTGTGTGAGGGGAGATGACATATTCCCATCCATTTACAGCCATTTCACGTAGCACTTGGTTTTTCAGATTGCCTGCCAGCACTTCATCTTCGCCCCCAAACCGCTCCAGAAAGCTCTCAGCGAAATTGATCTCTGCGTCAGCCTCCTGCTCTGCCTCCTCTGGGTCATCAAAGGAATCTTCTGGTTCGTTCTGCAGCCCTTCCCTGTCATTCGAGTCGTACCCTCCAGTCTCAATATCATCCTTCTCACCGTCATCACCTGACTCCATCGCGCCATACAGATACGCATCAGCTTCATCATCCACCAAATTCAAATCGTCGTTGTTGGCTTGTAGCAGCTCGTTTCCGAGTACACTCGCTTCGATTTCACCACCCTCCGCACCTGTAGAAAACACGAAAATAGGACGCGTTAATATACAGCATAATATGCAGTACAATATACAGCATTTCATACAGTATAATATTCAGGATTTTATGCTGAATAGTATTCAGCATAGGATGCAACTTACCCGATTCATCATCGCTGACAGCACCATTCAAAATGGTTAAGTCAAAAGTTGAATCTTGATATCAATGCTCTCGGTGTTTTCAGCTCCTTCGGGGTCGATGTGAGGTGAGGTAGCAATCAGGTCAAGCGCAGGTCTCGGTGGAGTTTGAGGTGGCTATTGCGCCGACACGAAAGTCTCTTGGTCAAGCGAGCACCGCGCAGATCGATGCCCTGGCTGCTTCGGAGTATTGAGGCGCCGCACTAAAGTAGCAGGTGCAGATGGGGGAGATCATAAGCGCGGCCGACCGTCCATGAAGCGTGGGGGGGGTTGGCTTAGCAGCGGCTCCAGCGCGGGCTTCACCAGCCTCGATATCAGCAAATAGTTCTGCCGGACAGCTTCAGCGGCGGCAGCAATTTGAGCATCACCAGGCTCGCTCGCTGAAGCTTCAGGCACCGAAGCTGAGGCAGACGGAGCTGGAACCCTTAGAACGTAGAACTGCGTGTACAAAATAGTTAGTAGGCTTACGGTATGATAAAATCAATACAACGGTACCATTTGCATAATACTCCAGTATCGCGTCTTCACCACAAAAAAAATCCACGCCTGCATTGCCGCACGAATCCCCGTTAGGTCGTAGTAGTAGCGGTCGTCCAAGTCGCGCCACGGAGGGGGTTTACGCATTCAGCCCTCTCGCCGGAGCTCCCGCTATACCGATTTAAAGGTGAGATCCCGTCCGGTGGCCTCGCTGTCAAGCAGGATTGTACTGCGAGGTTAACCATTGGCTTGTGCTCCACAAACGCAAATTCTCGAATGAGCAAGCTTTGGAAAAGTTGGTGGGGGCTAAAGTTGCTGAGCCACTCGTTTTCAAGGCAATGTCCCATAATTCTTCACGAAACTAAGCAAATCAGTTGCAGTTGCTTGAAACCTGTCACAAGTTATATTTACAATTCGACAAAATACTTCTCCTTTCTTAGTTTCCAAAGAAAGGCGCGAACATAAACAATGCAATATCTTGACTTAAAATTTGTAAACTACTTGGCAAGGGAAAATTCACCCCCATACAAAATTTAAGTCAAAAATCGCTTAAACTGCATACATGCAGTTTAAGAAAAAACATAATCCAGGATTATGCAGCAGCCGGTTTCGAGGGGTTAACCATTTTTTTAGTTTGGAGTCCAAACTTGATCCAATGCCTGCGCGCTCTGCGTCGATAGGAAATGGTGTGCACCACACCATCTGAACTCAGTACTTGGTTTTCTTGTCGTCCACCTTGAGCATTTCGATGCACCGCTTCTTCATGGACAACACCAGCTTCTCGAGGTAGCTGTAAGGTATCCTCTCCCATTGCGTGTTGATTTCACACATGAGATCCTCCTTGGTAAGATATTGGTGTCCTCCTTCGTAGACCTTGCGCACCGAGTAGCACCAGTTGTCCTCAAATTGATTCAGATCAGGAGCCAGGGTCTGTCACGGCATTACCTTCCCCACATGCCCATCTAGGAGGGCCTTTGATATCTTCGCTGAGTGAATGCTGGCGTTATCCTGCTCTTAAGTGTACTCTGGGCCAAACCGACAGCGAATTACAGGTAACAGGTGGTCGGACAGCGTGTAGACGTACCCTAGGGAGCTTTGTGTAACATTGAGGTAGGCTAACAACTTAGTACCGTCTGCCCAAAATATTCCACACCTTCACCAAGCCGCCACCGTTCTGGCGGCTAAATTGCACCTTTCGCTCAGCGCCAGTAGCACTTCAGCCCATCATAACCGTCCTAATTTCACTTCTTTTCGTCCGTAAAGACGGTGAAGCGCCAGTTTGCCCCCCCCCGGTCTGGTGAGTCTCAGCCCATTCGACGTGTTTCTGGTGGTAGGCAGTAGTTAGCTTAGGTGTCTTGTTCATTTTCACAGTATTGAAGAGCTTGGTGGAGCTCTAGAAGCGACGCACAGTCCGACTCAAGACAGTCAGCTCGATCTTTATCTTGAGCTTCATCGAGCTCAACGTATCTTGGCGTGCCGCCACCCGGCAATAGTCAGGTGAGGTCAGCTTCATCGGGCAGCCCTTATTGAAGCGCGTTCAATACGTAGCTGGATCACGCAAGTAGTTAACAACTGCTGATCTTGAGCTGCACCGATTATGCTCGTATTAAGACCGTGAGCAGCGTATGCATCACTGTCAACCACTTCTTCAAGCCTATGGAGGCAACCAGAAGTGGCGCCATCAGCTATGGAGATGTGGTGCACACTATTTCATAGTATAAATCTCAAGTAAAAAAAGTATCTTACCTTTTTGTCTAGCCCTCTTTTCCAGGACTTGTATTGAAACTCTATAGAAGTGGTGCGGATTCAACTGCAATTTGATAAGCGGAATTAACGCAGAGGGTACAAGCATTGGTTCAAGTTAGAGCGCCGAACTAAAACAATTAGCCAAGTTACACGGGAAACGGGGAGTGTCTAATCCTTTTGGTCAGCGCTGTATATAATTGGACACAATTCCCGATATGTCAACCAATCGAAACTGAACCTTACGTTGGCCGATAATATTCGTGTGTATTTCCTAGATAAGTAATTGCTAAAATAAAAGAACCTGTGAAAAACTTAGTATCAGATCATGTATTATATTTGCGGTAGAAGCACGAATGCACTGCAACAACTCGCCACTCTGGGGTCTACGATTTGGTATAAGCGCTATACTGACGACCAACGCCAACGGGTTTTATGCGTCGCAATGGATGGCGGAGACAGGGCGCTAGCTGCGGACTACAATGGAGTTGTCTTCGTACAAGAGTCATGGCGCTAGTCTGATCAAGTATGGAGTTCAGGGATTTGATGATCAGTGGTTGCATAGTGGCTTAAAAGAATGAGAGTGAATATTTGGCCCGAATGGGATAAACCTTCTCCCCGATCTTCTGATTTGCTGCGATATTTTAAGATTTACTGGCCTCGGCCCATCTGGACAGCCCCAGATAGTATACCAGGGGGTATACCGTTACCCACCGGTGGTTGTGGCCCACCACAACCCCCCCCCTTCCGAACACGAAACGGTAGAGCGAGCTATGGATCTACGGATGTGCGCGGCGCCAAAGCGCCGCTCGCCGGAGGAGGCCATTGAAGACATCGGCGAGAGTGGCGATGGTAGCGGGATATCTGATGGGTCCGTTGGAACCGCGTGGGGGCCGTCACCTACACTCACTGCAACAGATTCAGTGGAACAAGCACTCCCGAGTGGAGATGGGTCGAGTAACACGACGAGAAGCGTGAGTGACGGTAGCACCGATTCTCTCGTTGTATCTCCGCCTCCGCAGCAGATAGAGTTTTCGTCTTGGGATATACTCGAGGGGTATCTGTTCAACCATCCAACGCAGACGTTCCGAGTGCATTTCGCGCTGTTGTGTACGCGCTAATTACCGTTTAATACCTGATCTAATGTCCGTTGTGTACTATATAGATCTTCCGCGTCCGCACGAACACCACAGCTACAGAACGCAACGCCAAGATTCACAAGACAAGGTCAAAAGCGGAGAAGATCCCTGACTTCTGAGACCATTACGCTAAGACTTTCGTCTGTACTCATCATGGGAAGTACCCATCTCAAGCGAGCAGTAAGCGGCCTCGTCTGGAGTCTCGGTGGCAAGGCTGCAAGGCCCAGGAACCGTCGGGTTCAATCGGTTTCAGTCGGGTTTAATCGGTTTCAGCCGGGTTTAATCGGTATCTGTCGGGCTCAATCGGGCTCTTCAACTCTAGACAGCCCGTTTGTCCTAAGAAGCAGGATGCGTATCGGATATAATAACCAGAGTCGTGTTGGTGCTGTCTGTGTATAAATTAACCCGTGTGTCCAAGTGGTGGACAAATCCTTCAAGAAATTTGCTATCCGTATTACTAAGTGTCAGCTGGAGCACAACCACGGTCTTTCGGAACATTTGTTTAGCGGCTATCCCTCTCAACGCTTGGTGCTCGATGAGGATACCCTGTGGACCGTTGATCCTCCTCGGAAGGCAGGAAGTAAAAGATCATCATTCTCAAATTTATCGCGGACAATTTTGCTAGCAACCCCAAGCCTCAAGACGTGCACAATCTTGTCCGCAAGTTGAAGGCTCGTGAACACGAGAGCGGTCCCAGCAATAGATGCAAACATCTAAAAATGGATGGCGGAGTTCATTGACCAGACAGGAAACGTCGGCCAAATGTTTGTTGCTGACGTGGATCACAAGGTAACGTCAATTACGCGAGTGCTAGACCATGAAAGTTTCATCTGCTAATTTTACTGTGACATATTTACAGAAAATTGTGTCTTGCGTCACTCTACAAACCAAACAGATGCGCGCCCTTTTCGAGTAATTTTTAAAGCTTATTCTAATTGGCGCCACTCATGGCATGAACCGGTCCCAATACAACGTATTCTCTCTCATGGCACATGACACGTTTTGGAAAGGGCCAATTCATACAGCACGCTCTTTTGCAAAGTGAGCGCTGGACGCTCTGGAAGAGTTTAAATCCAACAACCCAGCCTGGTCCAAGCGGAAATGTGTGCTCGTCGATAAAGCCTTCACCGAAATGTCGGTGTTGAAGACAGCCTTTCCTGGTGTCACCGTGCTGCTGTGCCAGTTCCACGTTTTGAAGTACTTGCGGGAGGAGATCGCGGGTTCTGTCTACTGCTTTAACGCGTGGGAGAAATATCAGTTGCGTGGAGTGATGAGTTTACTTGCATACGCAAATATGGAGGCAGAGTATGCGAAGAATTTCACGTACATGGTTTATTTGGCACGATCGGGTCGAAATGGACACGATTCGGGCCAAGTAGGGGTGACCACACTTTCGAACAATGGCAGTCTGGCCAGCGAAGAACCAAATTCTGAGCAAACTCCCTTTGTGGCGTACTTTGAGACGAACTGGGATAATTGTCGCGAGCGTTGGTGCGCCTATAAACGTCAGAACGCTGTGAGGCTAGGGAATAACACCAATAATCGGTTGGAATTTTCGTGGAAACAGTTGAAGGAATGAGTTAATTCCTTTATGGCCGTCCATGAGTGCATCGTATCAATCATGTATTACCAAAGCCCCTATTCCTCGGCGAGGTGTACAAGTCGTTTAACGTGTATCATGTAGATTACGATGGAAAGATGACTGTGGTTGCAAATCTCGTGAGTGAGCACGCATGTGAACCCATACACGGACAGTATACCTACGCACTTGGCCCAGCTTCATACACGTTTGATGAGGTGTGACCAGACGTATACTTCGTGAAGAGCGTCAATACCGAAGATGATGCGTTGGGCGAGGTGAAAGCAGAATATTCCGTTACCAAATGAGATTGGAACTGGTCCCGTTTGTTCATGTGCTCATGGCTGCTCGCGTGTCGCCATGTTTTTATCTACGGAAGGCGCTGGGGTTTGACACTATTATCCTGACGCAGCTACTCAACGGACGCTGGCTGCTTTCACCAGTTCGTTCAGCGATCGAGTTTAACAGTTCGAGTGATACTTCACCTTTGCCAGAACCTTTCGCAGTACAACGTGTTTTGACTGGTACGGATTGGCCCTGGGACAACCTTCGCAAGTATCGAAAAGCTCTACCGATTGCCACAAATTACGATGGCTGGTCTTGGCATGTCCCAGTACCACCCAGCCACGAATTGTCTTCACGAAGTGGCTAGCCAGTTCAAGAAAGGGGACTTCAGTCACTGTGATCGAACAAGAAGAGCAGATCGCGCGACCTTAACGAGCGACAAGCACATGAGTGAGCATCATGAACCATTACCACCACAGCTTAGCCAGACGGGTGAGACGGGCACCCTGACGGGTGAGTTGGGCACCCTATCGGGCGACTTGAGCGGGGCAACACAGTTGCCAACTCAAGCTACGGAGATGCGTAGTGTGACAGGCGAGTTGAGTATGATGGCAGATATGCCGAGTCAAACAACGGAAATGTGGAGTGGGTCGGTCGAGTTGAGGGAGACGGCAGAGGTGCAGACTAACGTTGAATCAGAAGAGTAGAGGGCCGTATTGGAGCCTGCTCTCGATATACCGTTGGAAATAGCAAGCCCACCTAGGTCGCGGGGGCGATCAAAAAGCTCAGCAAAGGCAATAAAAGCAGCGCGAAATCTATTTGTCGTGGCCGCGTCAGATGATTCCGATTTGTACGCGTCGCATCTAAGCCTAGCATCTGTGAACGAGACACTTCGTCCGAGACAACCTAGGATTCTGGGTCAGACCTCCTCTCCAAGTTCAAGGAATTCGAATATGGTGTCAAGTTCAGGGCACCAACGGCAAGAAATATGTCTAATCTCCCTCCGTCAATGCCCCTGGTACAAGTAGGATCTATATCCCGCATACTTCGCCCAGCGTACATCAAAATGTGCTCCGCGAAGGTCTCCGCTCTACAGACCAAATCGAAAGGGTTAGCCGAAAGCGATATGGTACTTGATATTATTGGTCATGGCGTCTACTCAACAGAGACTTTGGATGTCATGAAAAGGTGGCACAGAGCGATGAAGGTCATCAAAAATCTAAATAAAGGTATCGAATCGGTAGCCACAATTGATTTCACAATTCATATGGCTGCATCCTTCCAGTACAGGGCGGACAAGGATTTATTATTCAGGATGAAGGAGCCCCCTCTTATGTCGACAAAGGCACGCACGCACTTGCTTTCTTAAACACTAATTAGTGGGTATTAATTGTCATTTCCATCTATATAGACCGATATCCTGGAGCTCGTGGGCAGAAATCAATTATCGGACACTACGATTAACATCGTGATGGAGAGACTGTTCGGAGAGAAAACCGACGTGGTGACTGTGAGCCTGCTATCACCGGTCAGATCACGAGTCATTGTACGACAATACTGCCCGGCTGGGAACATATTTTGTCGGTCTGTCCACGGAGAAAATACTCATACGTACATGCTGCAACAATCAGCATTGGTGTAGTATTATGATAGATGATGCGTTCAAGGAAGTTTGTATCTATGATCCGATGTCTTCATTGTACATGGTTGGGGTACGACCGATTGCTGAAATGCTGATCACGGGCCTTCCCGATTTCTCCCCAAGGAGGTATTGAGTTCATCCATACAAAAGCGGCCTAGGCGTACAAGCGAACACTTACAACTGTGATATGTGCATACTTCTAGCGTTTGAAGTCTATACTGGCACCGGAAACCGTAGTCTACTGACGAGAAAGGGACTACAGTATCTGCGCTACAGGTACTTGCGCATATGCATGTAACTCCAACAATTTGTTCCGTTTGTACGATCTCTTATATTGCGCTTGATTTTGTCTTCTGTTTGGCTTCTTGTGCACTATGTTGCCAGAACGCTCAAATGGTAGAGTGCTCGAAGCCTTGGCACCGCAGAGTCGTGTCGCTCGAACTAAACGTTATCCGACTATACGTGATATACATGTATATGATGGCTATGCATCATTTGACGACACGAACTGACCCTTCGAACAATCGGGTATGTTCGAGCATCAATCGGTCGTAATCGGGTACAAATGCTCGTCACATTTATTCCCGTCGGGCCAAATACAGACAACGACGGTGAAATCTGCCCGCTATCTGAACACTATTCCCCATATAAAACGACTGATACTTACCGCGACAGGAAAATCCGCCCGATGATTTCATTGGATAAAGTACAAATACTAGAAAGTAAAACTGGTGCATGTACTATGTGTTTGGACAGAAACCGCTTTTAAATCGCATAAGCATGACTTTTTTGTAGAGCTTTGGCCAAGATTCTAAAACAATGATTTCACTGGACAGCTGAGCTGCCCAGCGCCCTCGCAATTGACAGTTCTAGACCTTTCCCCGTTTGACCTTGCGGCGCTCCTTCTCGTCAGCACGATGTTTTTGAACCCGACGTTTGTTGAGGGATCGCTGCTCCTTGGCCTTTTCTCTTTGCTGGGCGCGCTCTGCCTTGGGTCGCTCCTTTCCAGCGCTTGGAGAACTTTATCCATCTTTGCCCGCTCTTTAGCGATAGCTCGTTCATCTTTGGTCTGAATTAAGCAGGTTAACCATGTGCATTTAGCTTGTAGCGGGGCTACACATTCGGTCAACCTCCACATTAGTGCAACACGCACTAATGGATACATTCGGGTGGGGTGTGGCCACCATTCATATTAGGAAGCAATACTATTGACAGATAGCAATAGATATCTATCAATAAGGAGCACGCATTAGGACAGAGATTCTGCCAACCACTCGTTGGCAGATACTCTCTTTATAGATATCAGTTTTAGGAGGCAAGACCAAAGTTAACATTCAATTCAGTTCTCATTTTCTACCAGACTCCGCTGATCGTCTGGAGGCGTTCAACAGCCTCCAGACGGCTGAGTTTGTCGCGTAACGGCAGGAGCTGACCCTGTTGAAGGCCCAGATCGCGCAGGTCGACCTTGGGTCGAGGCTGGCTGTCTTGCGAACGCGCGTCGGCGCGCTCGAGCAGGCGTCGGCGCCGAGTCACCAAGACGAGGTGACTCGTGTCGCGAGTATGGTTTCAGCTGCCCAACATAAAAGGTTGGGTGCTAGACGATATGTCCAACGTGTACGCGGTGCCGTGTTTCGCCAACACGGTGAACGGTCCGGTGAAGCGCGGAGCAAGCAAGTTTGCTCCGAAGTCAGATACTGCATGTTTAGCTAGGTTTTGAGTAGCTAACAGCACTAATGAACCAATTTTAAATTCATTAGTGTTGCCTCTGCCATTGTTGTCAGCGTTCAACTTCTGTCGGTCGACAGAAGCTGCAATGGCGTCTTGGACAAACCGTATGACGGCTTGTCGGTGCTGGACAAAGTCCATAGCTTTCGAGCTGAACTCAGGGTTCAGCTCCGCAGCCTTGTTCACTACAGGCCCGGCCTGTGTGTGTTGCTCGTTGGTGTTTGAAGTGTGTACGCCCGGCGTAGACACTGTGCTCTCGTTGAACGGACTACGCGCGGTCCCCGCGCGTGTCGACACAGCTGAATTGTCGGTCATATCAGCGTGTTTATTGTTTTGGATGAAACCGGATACCCTCCCCACTTAAGGAAGGAGCTATAATTTTTAGGAGGCAAGGCCAAAGTTAACATTCACTTCAATTCTCATTTCTATCAAAAAGGTTATTAATAGCATTTATTTAGATTTAACTATACTTGAGGAGTCAAGTATACTTAATCTAAATTAACTACACCTACGCTTCCTCCTACGCGTCGCGCACACGTGAAAGCTAAAGTAGTGAGCTAAATAATCCCACCACACCTGGTAGCACTTTGTAGTCCCGTCCAACGACCGACTACCAACACGTTCACATAGAATACGAACGAGGGGCTGATAATTTAACTGTGGACACGAACATGTCCACTGGTAGCCCGAACGCGGCTGCAACGCATGTTGCACACGAAGACTGTCCCCACCTGGTGGATCCAGAGTGGGAGGCGCTCCAATGACTGTCGCCAGTCATTGGAGAAGCAGCGATAGCGACGATGTTACGTACGCTATCGCCGACAGAGCAACACGGAGTTGCTCTGGGATTCATCATGAATGAACAGCGTTCGCGCTACGGTGTCGACTTCGTCCACGCCGCACGTGGAATCGTTGAAACTCCACGTGAACAGCTACGTTGGAAGAGACGTCGAGCCTCTCCTCCGTTGGCTTGTCGAAGTCGACACTGCCATCACGGCTCGACGTATTGTCGACCCGTTGTCAAAGGTTGTGTTCGCCATGTCATAATCTTGGCGTACAAGCAAGGAGTTGGGCGTATGGACGCCGACTCACTGATCCTACGTGCTTTAGCACGTACGAAGTATTCAAGCAGGAGCTGAGACAAGCGTTTGAGCCCCCGAAAATGGAGTTGAGATCGAGGGCCGAGTGCCTCGATCTGCAAGATGGTAAGCATGACGCGCATTCTTACGCTCAAAGAGCGCGGTACTTGGTCTCGAACATCGTGACCAACCCGATAGACGAGGCAACAAAGGTCATCACGTTCATGAAGGGAATAAAAGATGGCCCTGTGAAGTCCTATCTCTTCCGAGAGTACCCAAGTACTCTCGAGGCAGCGATCACGCTCGCCATGCAAGAAGTGTTTAGCCGCGACAGGCTAAACTGCATGGGAACTCTCCACGGCCGATGGCGCTGCCGGTGGTGACGTCATCGGGAGGTTCCGAACCGATGGCCCTCTCCATTGGCCCTTGGCCGCGTGCACACGCGGCCAAGGGTCGGCGTGGCGGTACCGGGTATCGTCACGGGCAGTAAAAAAACCTAAGCCGACAAGCAGGCGCGGGCCCCCCTGCTGGTGATGCAGTCGGACGTGTCGACATCGGACACGCTGTATCAAAGACTGCTGCCCCCAGAGAGAGTCGCACGCACTTCAAGAAGAAAGATGTCAAGCCAAACCTTGTCATCCTGAAGGTTAACTCGATGAGACAAAGCTCTCTTCGTGCACTGGTAGACTGTGGTGCGTCGAACAACTTTGTTCGAAGTGCAGAGTTTAGCAAGACTTGACTTCGAGGAAGTGGAATTACCTCGAAGTCTATTGGAAGTAAGACTAGCAACGGGTGTCGTTGTTAGAACCGAGAAGCGTACCGTACGTGTACGCTTCTCGTATCGAAAGAAGAAGTTCGTGGACGAACTTATTGTGCTTGACTAAGACGATAATTTCGATATGGCGCTGGGCACGCCGTGGCTTGCACGGCATGATCCAGTGATCGACTGAGCGAAGCGCATGACTGTTCACTTCAGGGGTAGCCGCGCGACAGAGGGCGATGGTCCTGTCGGCGCAGCACATGCACCTCGCGGTGCATGCGACCCCCAGCACAGGCAGCGCGAGGCGTGGCTGCTTCCGATCTCTCTGCGCGGACACTGACGACTGAGAGAGTGGTTAGAGAAAAGTGTGAGCCGAATCAGAAGTCTCAGATCCGATCGGATCTGAGGGGCTCACGAAGCGTCAAGGGTGACGCGGCCGTGTCGACAGTTGTCGACACGCAAGTTGAACAAGAGTGGCCAGTCACTGAAGGCAGTGATCTGGGCGCGTCAGCTCCGGGACCTGACGCCATTGGTCCTAATACCAAAGGACGCTCCGCCGTTAGGCGTCG